>BQNB010039144.1:5193-43064 GCA_026074375.1 Tanacetum coccineum | reverse complement strand
TTCTACTTACATACAAATGATCAAATCTTGTTGTATTGTTTTCAAGTTTTTTTGTGGTGATGCAAATATAGGACAAATGTTATATCAATTTCAAGAAAATCAACGAGATTATTTTTCAAACGACACATTTAGAGGTCGTTCTCTGGTATCTAGCGCTGCGTATTATGAAGTAACGCCCCCGGACATTACTTCCACTGCGACTCATTTTTAGGGGTGTTACATTTATAATTAAGGAACAATTAATAACAAATTAACAAACAATTTAATTTGACATAATAAAAAGTTTGGGCGGAACAGACCTTCTCAACGGCTATCCAGGGCAGGGGATACATATGGTCATTTGAAAAATAGTCTTGCATCATCCCATTTAAGATGCATGTTGAGAAATAAGGGCTTACAATTGCCCAATCTGCTTCGGGTGGTCTTAGAGACCACATTAGATCAATCTATACATCAAGTTGCTGTGAATGGAAATTAAAATTTAATTAAGAATTGAAATGAATTATGATCAATTTTAAATTAGGCAATCTATAGGTACTTACTTGGTCAGTCAACCAGCCTGATTTACCAATGTTAAGACAAGACAAACTCAACCAAAAAGATCGACCTATAACAATGTCTCGTTTGCCCCAAGGAAACCGATACTCTGGAAGATCTTTGTTGTTTATAAACGCAGACATATACTCAGGAACTGTAACCTTGTCACTTTTGCAACCATCTGGTCTTGACAGATTCTAGTTAAAAAAATTATAAAAATTTGATTATAAATAATACTAAATTTATAAATTATAAATTAACTAAGAATTTGCGCCAAACCTCAACAAACGGGTCATGTGTCATTATATGATTTATTGACCGAATTCGTGGCTGTCCGGAGATATCCTGTAATCAATTGGACAAATGAGTAATATACTAAAATATAATATATTGAATTAAAATTGATAATAACAAGTAATGTACCTCTAAATCATAAGGCAGCACAATGTCTTCTGTTTTGTTTAACCTTGTCTTTCTTTTTGTGGGAACGGGAGTTGATTTCAGAGACATAGCCATCTTCTTCTTTCTTATTTTAGCAGACCTTAAAACATAGTTTGGTCTTAAAGCGCGTTCGCAATTCTTCTTCTTAAATTTAAGGGTGCCTAAACCTGTAACATCCCGCTCTGATAAAGAGACCAAGAGTTACGTTATGGTGTCATATCAGAACATATAAACGCAAGCGGAAGACTTTATTAATCAAAATACCAAGTCATAAAATAAAATGACTTCTAACAGTATTAAATTCCAACAAAGTTAAATGAAAGAAATCTTTAAAAGGAAAGGTCTTAAAACACAAATCCCAAATCAATAAGGTTCTTCTAAAGTTGGGTCCTCTAAAAGCTCCTACTCTCAATGCTCATAACCCAGCTACCCGCTTAGCACCTGCCGCAGGAAAAGAAAACGCGGCTGAGCTAACGCTCTGTGAACAAATATAATAATAATAACGAAAATAAAATGAAGCTTTAAACGAAACGGATCCCGAGAATCTGCTAAACAAATGCCAAACGATATATATATAGAACAATGAATATGATAAGAATAATCAAAGAAAATGCCCACGAGCCCAAACAAATGTCTAAACATGATACATGAATAGACCCGAATCAAATAATCAGAAAGTCATAATCAAATGTACACAGGATTTGCAAATCCTGATGTACCAAATCTGATGTGGGGTGTATAGCACACACACAACTATTCACCTAAACTGAACATAACAAAGTACCTAGGATGCATCCATACGCTCCCTGCAAAACAAAGTTATATCCATATACACAAGCACTATGGCGAGTGTACGAACATATATAATCAAATCATAATAAATGCACATACAAAAGGGAACGCCATGGACTAATCACACCGCCACAGATAGTGTCATGCCATTGGTGCATCAATGACATGGTCATGGTACCTCCATGACTAGATACAAATACCTCAGGCAAGATTAAAGCAAAGATATAAGTAAACAAGTTTCTAATAATCCACATATGGAAACGAATCTAGTAGCATATTCCAAACAAGAACCAACAGATTCATACAAACAAATATCGAATCAAACGGATTGTCAGTGAATATCAAACGAGTCATGATTACGGATAGCATCTCAAAGGAATATCAAACGAATATCAAATAGATCAAGTAGCCAAACAAAAGAGAATGAAGTGTCCTTACTAAAAGGACGGAATATCTGTACGAATAACAGAATAGACAAAAGAACCCATAAATCGTAACAATAGTAAAGAGAGCTATGTATCAAGAATATCTGTACGAATAACGAAACGGACTAAAGAACCCATAAATCGTAACAATAGTAAAAAGAGGTATGTATCAAGAATATCTATACGAATAACAGAACAGACTAAAGAACCCATAAATCGTAACAATAATAAAGAGAGGTATGTATCAAGAATATCTGTACGAATAACGGAACGGACAGAGCCCATAAATCGTAACAATAGTAAAGAGAGGTATGTATCAAGAATATTTGTACCTTAACGAATAAGCAATCAGAGAGAAATAAACACAAAAGCAAGAGATCACATCACATTCACCGAATCTACAAGAACCATGATTACCATATATTACATACCCTTTTTAAGTAGTTTTACATTTGATCTTACCATAAATAAAGTTTACTTGACCTAATTTAGGTTTCCAAAAATTTCAGATTTTGACTACTTATTCAAGGTAAGTTTCCATACTTAAAAGACCTTAAAAACATCTTCTAAAATTACACCAAAAATTATAAAGGTTTCTTCATATTTTTAATACACCCATGATCATTGGTTTAATTTATTTCTATGTTTAAGTATCCCTTTGACCCTTGTTACCAAAAACTGACCTGAATTTTGACCAGGCAGAACCTTTGAAAAGTTGACGCCTAAAAACCCAACTTAGGCAACTCAGAAAATTCTGAAAATAATCGTGGATGTAGCTAATATCATGAAGATTATCCCACGAAAATTTCAAAGGCTAATTCGTTATGTTTTGAAAATTAAAAATCAGATACTACAACTGAATTTTTCGGATAGAAATTCTATATTCGACACTAAATCTTATAAAATCTAACAATTGACCTTCTCGACCTCCAATTGACATGAGGCCTGATTTTCCAGAAACTAGATTCATTGAACTTCAATTAGGCTCAAGAATTATGTCAAAATCAATTTTTATCATTAATATATACCCCGTTGAACATGACCTAAAATTCTGCCTGGAATTATTAACCATGAAAATCCTAATTAACACCCATTAAAATCAACCCTAGGGTTTCTAATCTTGTAGTTTTTATTAATAACACTTTTAATTAGATTAAACCCTAAAGGAATTGACAAGAATATAAACACATTATTTCTTACAATCTTTTTTGGTTTTTATGAAAACTTTTGCATATGTAATCATGGTGACAACAAGAGTGAAACAAAATTAAGAATTACCTATGGAGACCAAGATGAAGACAAGAACAAGAACAAACACCAAGAATTAAGGATCACACTAAGAACACCAAGGCTTGAAAATTCTACCTGAATCACCAACTTCTTCTTGCAAATTCTAGAGATGATTACACAAGATTTTTGGGAGTGAAATTTTTGAGATAATATGGAGAATAGGGGAGGAGAGGGCCGGATTTTATAAGGGTAAAGAGGAGGGGGACAAAATCTTTTATAACTTTAAAAGATTACACATTATTCACACTTCATTCCTAAAATATGTTTTGCTTAACAAAATAAAAGATATGATGTGTTATCACACCATATAGGCCGGTTATAACTTAAAGAGGAAGGGGGCAAATATAATTTTTTTTCCATTTTGAAGCTTACACAAATATTTACTAAAACCATTTTACTCTTAATACTTAAAATAGGTTTTAAACACAAAAGAAAAGTAAATAAACCTAAATAAATAAAAGATCAAAAATATCTTATTATTATTTAGGGGGGGGGCGGATTTATACAATTAAATTAGGAATTTATATTTTTTTTAAACAAAATACCTTATGTTATATCTTATAATTTCTTAAAATTATAACCTACGGTTTTATTTTCAAATACTTAATAAACTTTAGGTTATATTCAAAATTACTAATATGAAATGAAATTCAAATTTTGGGTTTTACAACTCTTCCCCTCTAAAAAGAAAATTTCGTCCTCGAAATTGAAGTAGGTAAATGAATTCAAGGTTCTTCGGATTATCAAGGATGACACGATTGGTATGACAACGATAGGATCGCGATGAACAATCAACCAATTCATGCCCAGAACTATATCAAAATCGTTCATATCTAGAGGAAACAAATTGGAAGAATAAACCTTATCATTAAAACGAAGCGGACAGTTATGATATTCGTAGTCAGACTTTTCATAGGCGTGGATATCGGTAAGGTATAATTAAGTAGCGTAAGGAAGATGCTAAGGTGTTTAATAAATGAAACAGAAACACAAAATGTGTTGCACCCGCATCAAATAAGACAAAAACAGCACGATCATTCAAGAAGAGGATTTCCTGAAACGATACCTGAAGAGTTAGCTGTCTGATCCTTAGTTGGAGAAAATACTCGCCCCTTAGCAGCAGGTAATCAACGAATGAAACAGAGAAGATAATTTTAGAGTTAAGATCAAAATACGAAAGGAAGCAAAAATATGAAAATACGAAAGTACGCCTAATGTCTACCCAATCCTCACAAGTCATAACCTAGGTTCTACAGGGCTCAACCTGGCTCTGATACCATAATTGTAACATCCCGCTCCGATAAAGAGACCAAGAGTTATGTGATGGTGTCATATCAGAACATATAAACGCAAGCGGAAGACTTTATTAATCAAAATACCAAGTCATAAAATAAAATGACTTCCAACAGTATTAAATTCCAACAAAGTCAAATGAAAGAAATCTTCAAAAGGAAAGGTCTTAAAACACAAATCCCAAATCAAAAAGGCTCTTCTAAAGTTGGGTCCTCTAAAAGCTCTGATAAGTGTTAAATTGTATATATAAAATACCCAGGATTTTGCCAATAAAAGCCAAAAATATGCCAAAAGATAGAAATATGTGTGCTTTTGTGTCATAATGTGCAGGAAAGGATATTAAAATCAAAAAGAGCAAAAACAAGCAAAAACCGACAAGAAATGAAGAGACAAGTGATCATGAGGAAAGATATCAAAGCCGGATCAGCCCGACACAAGGAAAAAGTAAAATTATCAAAAATCAAGTCAAAACTCAATTATCAAGTGCCAGGGACCAATATTGACAAGTTTCAAAATCATTTAACACTACATTTGGAAGAAAGAAACACAAGGGCTAGTTGTGCCATTATGCCGAAGTTTCAAAACAAAAGCGGGGCTTAATCTTTCCCTAACAACCCTATAACGAATTTTCCCGCCAAAATACACAACAAGCCCAATCTTCACAAATCCCTTCCCTGCTTCTCCCTATTCTTCCCCACCTCGTATTTACCCATCTCCACATCATCTTGCACACGTGGCGAGCTTCCATTGGTCCGAACACATCATCAATTACATCCAACGGCTTAAATTCAAACCAAAGGGATCCAACGGCTGTGAGGAGTGAAGCTCTCATCTTCTCATCATTTTTCTCTATAAATAGAAGCTCAAACATTCAGAGTTGGAGTTAGTTAGTGTGTGTGTGTTAATTTTTCAGTTTTCTTTGTAATTTTTCCTTTTTAGTTCACGTATACTATTCATTTTTCGAAATTAAGCTTTTACAGTTTTAAATTCAGTTGTATTCTTTGTTTCATCTCTTATACTCTTCTTTCTTCAGTAATAAAATAGTTCAGATGTGTTTGATCTCAAGTTTTCATGTTATAAGCCGTTTTTAGCTATTAAGCTTGTAAAAAGCTAAATTTAGCTTATTTTGTTTCCTTTAGTTCAAAAGTAGTTCAAATATTGTTAAAAGTCTTTTAAAAACTGAATTTTTCTATTCTAATTCAAAAATGTCCATTTGAGTTCAAGTTGAATGAATTTTGAAGCATTATGGAGTAATAAGCAATTTTCAGCTTATAAAGCTTATAGCTTATTGGTTTAGAGGCTAAGGTAGCCATATAGGTTTTGATTTGAGGTCACTCACTCAGAAAGAGTGACCTAGGGACAGAGACTACAATTCACAGGTTAGCTTCATGTTTTTGATTTTAGCATAAATTTAGCTTAATTCATTAGCTTATTGCCTTAACTTTTTGTGTGCTTAAACTTGTTTAAGTTTGTTTAGTCAGCTTAGATATTCAAATGCCTTAAGCTAATTGTAGTTAGAACTTATTAAGGTCTCAATTCTTAGAATTCTGTCATAATAAGTAGGAAAAGCTAGTTGAGAAACTAGCTTAATCTTCTTAATAAGCTGTAGGTTTTATTGCTAAACTAGCTTAAGTAGGTAAGTTTAAATTTGAGTAGATATAAGGTTTTAATATTTTCACATTTATTATCTCCATGATTTTCTTTGTCCTTCGGTTGTAAACTCTGTAAGCACAGGAATTAGCAGAATAACCAATGAAAAAACCAATGTCACCTTTTGCACCAAGTTTCCCAATGTCTTCACGATCATTCTTGGGATAACAGAGAGCCCCAAATACATGAAGAAAGGATATATCCGGTATTCTGTTGTAATAAAGCTCGTATGGTGTATTGTCAAATCGAGGGTGAATAATGGAGCGGTTTTGCGTGTAGCACGCAGTAGCAATCGCTTTAGCCCATAAGAATAACGATGCACAATAAAAGATCAACATTGTTCTATCAGCCTCCACTAGCGTGCGGTTTCTTCGTTCCACTACTTGTTTGTTGAGGGTTCTGACAGAAGCATGCTTGATGAGAGATGCTAACACTGTTAAAAGTATTTTGGAGCACTTTGATCTCTTGAAATATGTGCCTCTTGTTGGTTCTTACAATAATGACTGGAGCTTGCAGTAGAATTGTATTTTTCTTAAGAAAGGTTTTAATTTCCTCTGGTGCTTTATCTTTTGATATGAGAAAGTGTACCCATATGTAGCAAGAGTAATCATCTACAATCACCAAAACATACCGCTTTCCATTTATGCTTGCAATTCTCATTGGACCACACAAAATCTTATGATGATGGTGTAACCTCTTCTAAGAATTTGGTACTAGTGTGGTTTTGGTGTGAGATGCCCTTTTGCTTTTTCCTTGCTCACACGAGGGACAAAGATGTTCTTTATGATATTTGAATTTTGGAAGACCGGTGACGAGATCGTTTCTGGCAAGGTCATTTATGCTGTCAAAGTTGAGATGGGATAACTTGTGTAATGCCATAACATGACTGTAGAAGTGGCTACGAGCCATGAGGAATATTAGAGATGCGAGGGCATATCATGGCAGATTGATTGTGTTAAGGTTGGTTGTGCGATTCCTTTTAACAAATCAACTCCTTTGAGATTTCTGACAAAACATGTGTTTCTTCTGAAAGCGACCTCTAAATCTGAATCACAAAATTGCCTAACCAAAAATAGGTTGTGCCCCAAGCCCTTAACGAAATAAACCCTGATGATCAAAATATTTCCCCATTGAAGATCACCGAAACCCAGGATTGCAGCAACATGATCATTTCTAAAGCGGACATTTCCCAAAAACTTCCAAAAAAATTGATGAGAAGCTTTAGTTTCTCAGTATATGCTTGAACACACGAGTCGACGCTACATAAACAAATTTGGGATACATGCCAGAAAAGAAGTGAATTTCAGAATGTTGATTGTAGGTTCCTGAGGGTTAGAAGTACATACATTATCACCATTTGAATAGTCAGATGGACACTCAAATTCGCTGGTTGTAATTATTTTTCCTTTAATGTCAAAGATTCTTCTAGTTGATGACCACCTAAGGCAAATTCTAGGTTTACTAGGCTTATGTGAAGCAAGTCTTTCTTTGGAGCCTACTTTCTTAGGTTTCTTAACCTTTTGCTTTTGTTTCTTTTAGTTTTTAGTGTTTGAAACATTTTCCTTTTGTTTCTTACCATGAGAATTCTTTGATCATTCACATAATTAGGCACAATACTCATGATTTGCTGTAATCAATCATTGATTACACTTGATAAACACTTTAGATTTATATTCCGAATGCAAAGCTTAATGTTATTACATTCAGATGAAAATGTTTCATATTCTTAGAAGGCAGTAAATTTCTATGGTGTCCTTCGACTTCCAAACATCTTTATTCTTGATTCAAACTATTCTTAGACGCAGAAGAAGTGACCCTATTCATTCTTCTGTATTGCTCATAGGCTGTGGTCTTTGGTGCTTATCAGTGTTTGTTAACTCCTGTAGAAGACAAACCATTTTAAAGTTAGAATTAAACCTTTTCATTGTGGCTGATATGAGTTGTGAAATAGTGATTCAGATTTGTCCTAAAGCTTGCTCTAATTTGTTAGCAGTAAACTTTTCTTCCCTAGATGGCTTTAAAAGGAAAGATTAATCCTAAAACATTCCTGGGCAATCACTTATCTTTTTTCATAACTTTTGATTCTTGTGGTGTGGTTACCGACTTTGAAGTGACTGGTTTTAACAAAGCATGTGTCTCATCGATCTTGGGAAGTCCCTTAGATTTTGGAAAAGGAGTTACAGCATAGAGTTTTAATCCAGAAGAAGGTGGTTTTCCCAAAATTGATTGCTTACAAAACTAAGTATTCACACTAGTACCTTTGGTTGTGTCCTTTTGTTCAGAAACCTTATCAAATAATTGGGCTCTTAGCTTAGCATTTTCATAGATCGTGTCGTGTAATTTGTTTTGCAACGAGTAAATTATTGTTTTGGTTTGAGTTCGTGTCACAGAGATAGAGTCAAACAGGTTCTTGTATGTGGTCTTAAGGTGAGCATTTTCTTTAGCATAATTCCAAACTTGAAACTCTAATTCCACGTTCTCATTCTCTAGTTTCTAAGACAAAGATCAAGGGTATTTGATACACATTGAGTATCCTTACTTTTACCCTTTTGATCTCCCAACTGAGCTTGCAACCGTTCGTTTTGGTTTCATGTCATTATAAGCTTTATCGTACGAAATTTTGTCCTATTTGCATTCTTCACATTTATTGTACCAATCATTCCAAAGTTTAGCATATTCATTCTCCTTTTTAATGATATAATTTTCAAAACGTTCTTTCGTACGTTGAAGCTCAGTTTGGAGATTGGATGTATCTACAACAAAATTACTTTGCACAATAGACATAATATCCTGACTGAAAACTGCTCTCAAGAGATGCTCGATTTCCAATTCCAAAGCCTTGTGTTTGGCAAGAGATTCATCAGCTTCTTTTGCAAGAGATTTGAAGTCTCTAACAAATTTGGCTGCTTCTTTTCAAAAATGTATTTTAAAAATTTTGCATTATAGCATCCACTGTACATTTCTCATATATTCAGGTCAATTTTACGACTCCTTTTCATTCGTCACTATTTATTTTGGTCCGATAGTGTTTATTTTAAATTAACTTTTAAGCCAATATAACTGTTTAGACTAGAAATAATACTTTATGGTAAACGCTGCTCAAAATATAATTATGGTTTACATCAACCAAGTAATAAATAATTATTAAGAAGATAATTATTAACTTTGCCTATTTTATTTTTATTGGTCACGTAAAAGGGTTACATTTCGCAATAAAATACATTTGGACACACCCCGAAAATACCTAGACTCAAACCAATACCCACTTTTAATCCTTAAACACAAAATTTGTATAATTATTGAGTTAATAAACCACCAAGGCCGAATATGGGTAAGATAAACCCACATATAATTCATCCCTTATGATTTAGCTAGCTAGAAAATCTCATATTGATCCTATAGTACATGTTATCTCCATGGTTAATTAAAAAACTAGTTACTTAGTGGTCCCTCAATACTAACATTTACACAATGGTTAATAACCTTTGACTATCCCTTTTGCCTTTGTGCGGGCTAAGCATGAACCACACACAAAATCATACGATTTGAAGTATCTAAGCATCCATCCTGTACAGATAAATATTGGAGCAAATAAAGAGTAGTACTTAGTGGTTTAGCAGAAAACCATTTGACGATTTAACTATGACAAAACTCTAAACCCTATCACAGGCTCGTTTTTAGTTAGACAAGAACAAGGGAAGCTAACTAGTCATTTGCATATAATTATACACTTATATTATCCATTAACTATTTCTAAAATCTTAAACTCTCTCAAGGATAAAACCATACTCATTTACTCTATATTGCATTTCAGGTCTCATATAAACCAGAACCCATACTCAACCCACATTTCCTTCTATGGACACAAGGTTGCACTTAGTTCGCATACAAGGGTATTATGAAGAGTATACAAGTAAGGATTGGGTATACAAGCTTTGAAGCTTAGGGTTATACACGGTTTGGGTGTAAACGAGTTGGATTATCTACACGAAGCACATTAAAGACTTTAGGACCCATTGTAAGTCACGACAAAGCTTTGCATGTCATTTTCCATTTGCTGTTTTCATACTCTAGTTATTTAGTCACGTACAATGGTGTTGGACAAGTTACGTGGGCATGAGCATGCATGGCTCGACTTATGCATGGTTCACGCATGCAATTTATGCGTATGATTGATCTTGTGTGGTGCTAATATATATAGACGTATATGAAACATGACAAAACATCGAGTTAAGGCTTTAGACATCATTTAAAATGCTACTAATAAGAACCAAGGTGATCGGGGGTTCGTTTTTATTAAACACATAAATTCTATATATAAACTTTTCATGTAACGTGACAACTTGGCTTGGGAACGCGAACATGAACTTATTAGACGAACGCATGTGATAAATCGCGGCTAATAAATGTTAACGAGTGCTTAACGAAAAGATTGAAAACCCTAGGATATAACTAATGAGCTAACGGACCAAAATTAGGTTCGTTTAAACCTAACTAGGCCTACCAAACCACGAGGGGGGGAGTTCACAGATTATTTATAAGCTTCATGAGCTTATTTAGAGGCCTAGTGTGCTTATTAATCACACATGGACCCTAAAATACCTTTAGAAACCAACCGGACCCCTAACGGGTTGTTAGCCCATTAACGAGCCCAGAACGCAAGCCAATAAGCCACATCGAGCTTATACAGCTTATTAGTAGGCCTATACAAGTTTAATAATCTTATTGAACCTAGAAAAGGCTAATGGGCCTTAATGGACCAAGCCAAACCGTTTGGAACACTATTCGGGTTCCTATTAGGCCCAAAAAGCCCAATAACGAGCTTAATGGCTTATTGAATAAGCCAAAACAGAAAACAAACCCAAATGTGCTTAACAAGTCTAGAAAATAAGTTGAAATACTTAATAGAACCTTTCTACAAAATCAATCGGGTTATGGCTATGGGTAACAAGCCCAATAGCTCTAATTAGTTCAAATATGCTCACCGAGCTATTTTTTAGTCCCAAAACAGAGTCAGGGAGGCTTAATGGATTAAAAAAGGGCTTTACGCTTCTTGAAAATCTTATTGGACCTTTTTAAATTGCTTATAGGACCTTACGGGCCCAATAAGGTCCAATAAGCCTAAATAGTCATCGAGGCTTATTTATAAGCTGACCCAGCTTATATGGCTTATTGGAACTTAATGAAACCCATTGTCACTTGTTAGATCTTAATTGGAGTTAAAATGCGATTTTTACGAGTTAAGGGACTAAAAGTGTAAATTTGCAAACTTAAGGGTTAAAACTATCAAAATCTATTTTTGAAGAGTCTAAGGACTGTTTTTAGTCATTCTGAAACTTTAGGGACTATTAAAAACATATAAGGACCTAAAGTGTAATTGTAAGCTTGAGGACTAAATATGTACAAGTGAAAACTTAAGGGGTCTAAAGTGCAAATACTCTATTTTCATAAACTAGAGGGACTGTTTGGTAATTATAGAAAACCTAAGGGTATTTTATAAGCAAAAGTGATTTCATAAACACTTAAAATATCGGACGAATTATATTCGGTTATTATACAAGGTTTAACCTCTCGATTTAATAAAATACCGAATATTAATAATAACTGTTATACGTGTATTAGAACATGTGAAACGTATACCTTCCCAAGAGCCATCAAAGTGAATACAAAATACATTAACATGTACACTACCACTCAAGTGATAACAGTATGTATATAACTAGGCAATTTTTATAGTTTTACATTGAGTCTTTAGCCTATATTGTAGACTATAGATTGGAGGTTTTTACTTAGGTATATGACGGAGTGATTCATATTGATATTAAACTATCATTCTTCAAAGATATTTACTAAGGTGTTCATAGCCCTAGTTTTACATTTCATTTAATGATTAAAATCTTATGGTGTTGAGACATGCTTTGTTTACAAAACAGACACAAGTGTACATTTTATACCATGATTACGTGTTTGCCTAAGTAGCGATAACCCACTGAGCCCTTTTATCATGAACTGTCAATTGCTAGATTGCGAGCGCGAATGTTATAAATAGATCTATTTGGGATTGACATCCGTTTGGCGTGAGTTGCGTCTTCACTATGCGGTTGTCGGGACAACAACGTATACCATGTCAGATTGTTGGATGTTGCGGGTTTGAACATCATTCATGGGCAAATTTTGGCAATGTTATTAGATTCATACATTTGAGCTTAAGTGCCATGAGCTTAGGAAATGTAATTCTTTTTTGATTGTTTGCATTTGTATGCTTAATCATACAATTGGAATCTTGCGGTCTACAATTTTACATACATAAACCTATGAATTCACCAACTTTATGTTGACATTTTAAGCATGTTTTCTCAGGTCAATAAGGCACGAGGTGCCAAGATACCTTGGGGGTGACTCTTGGAGAGAGTCGATACTAAAGATTTGGGGCGTATTACATTTTAGGACATTTGTTATAAACCAAAATCTTTACTTATGTTGTCGAACAATTTGAAGCCATGAGCTTATGTAATGAACAAGTATTTTGTTAAATCCAATGTATCTTTTTAAACGACACATTTAGTGGTCGTTCTCATATCTTGTGCTATTGATCTATGAAGTAATGCCTGGTATCAACATTTCCGCTTGCCTACCTGGATTTGGGGGTGATTACAGATTGGTACCAGAAGCAAGGTTTTATAAAGAACCATGTCAAAAGTTTTTTTGTTGGACTATACCCATTCAAACGCTGGTTTTCACAAAGTGGGATTTGCATCGGAACATACATGAATTACTGTTTTGCATCTAGCACTATATGCTTACATGAAACACATTGTTTTGAGAATTAGTAGTTACTAAGTGCTTACAGGATTAATGTACGATTATATAAATTGTTATTTCGTAATAGTACTAATAAGACTCTTATAAGTAAAACTTATAGACGTAACATACAGATCTTTCTTATAATTAATACTTATATAAGTTATTTTTGCTTCTTGCAGTAGTCATGACTTCTGCATCATCTGCGGTTACCTACACTTCCGTCTAAACCAACTTTGAGCCCGGCAGAGCCTTTTAGGGAGCCGATGATGAGGAGGTATCTGAGGGAGGAATTCCACGGGTCATCGTATATGGATACGACGGACTCCCTATACAGCCAGTAGCCCCACTGTCACCGGGATTACATTACAGCGCCCACAGGGATCCACAGACACCGCAGTTTCTTAGACGAGGTATGAGCGTGAGCCTAGGTTCTACATACACATGATCCTGATTACGTACCAGAGCCTATATACCCCGAGTATATACCAATAGAGGATGAGCATGTGTTCCCAGCTGAGGAGCAGCTATTACCTCTTGTTAATTTACCTACTGCTGAGTCACCCGGGTATATTACTGAGTCGGATCCCGAGGAGGATCTAGAGGAGTATGACGATGATGAGACAGAGGATGGTCCCGTTGACTATCCTATGGACGGGGGAGATGATAGAGATGATGATGACGATTATTCATCCGGGGATGACGCCGATGAAGAGGATGAGGATGATGAGGATAAGGAGGAGGAGGAGCACTTAGCTCCGACTGACTCTACTATTGTTGTACCTACTGATGAGCCTGTTTCCCCACCTGAGGGAACAGAACTGCTTTACAAACCACCCTCACCGACATTACTATTGGGCTAGGATTACAGTCCGGGACTCAGGATTCATATCCCTTCCACCCTGACGGCTGAGGTTGAGAGGATTCTAGCCATGGACTTTAACTCCATCACTAATCACCTCCACTATCTCACTTCCACCACCATCTACAAGAGAGCGCCTTGCTAGGTGCACGGGCCCCACCTACACATTAATCACCACCACCTGTGTCATCACCATTACTATCCTCATCTGGGTGGTCCAACCCAAATCCAGACACTCATGATAGCCTCCACTCAGACCCTTATTGATGCAGTTACTGCCACATTACCATCACCTCCACTACCACTACCTCTATACATGCCACCACCTGTTGACCGTAGGGATGATATCCCCGAGTCTGAGCAGCCACCTCGCAAGAGGTTTGTGTCTTGTCACTCTAGGCTCCAGATATGAGATCGGAGAGAGTTCTACTGCTAGACCTACCGGAGGTCAGGGGATAGATTATGGGTTTGTTAGCACGGTAGATGCCGAAGAGAGGCGGCAGGGGTTAGAGATGTTGGGTACGGTATTAGGGATACTTGGATAGATCCGGCAAAGGCAGTTCCTGAGATAGCACCTATGACCATGGGAGAGGTCAATGCTAGGGTTACAAAGCTTGTTGAGCTCCATGAGCATGATACACTTATGTCCCTGTTTACCTTACTAGAGGATGCTCTAGGATAGTAGGTTCGTATACCACAGTGAGTCATGATATGGATTACAAAGGGTCGATTTTCTTATGGGGATTAGGAGACTTTCCAGGAGACAGTATGGGACTGGTGGAGGAGGAGGAGGCCTATGCTTCCGAGAGCTTGGCTCACTCGATAGGGATTGGAGGTGACCCTATCAGGAGGCTTCAGACCCATCGTGTTCATGCTTGTTGCTCACGGGACTCATATCCAAGTGGTACATTAGGCATAATACAGTTGTAGAGTTCTCATTCAGGACTCTAGCTCCATAGGTGTGTAAGACTCGTTTTCAGACGGCAACAGTGCTAGATAGCATCGCTTAGAGAGCTTAATTGTAGGCGACCAGCACGATGGCAGAGACTCTCCAAGTGTGAGAGGACATAAGGAGGAGATAACTGACATGCAGGTGAGTGGTTGCACAACGAGAGCAGCGAGGGGAGGAGCTTGACAGCCAGGACCAGATGCCTAGATTCCAGATCCACCAGGATGCTTCTGGGGGATGCTGACAGTCACGTCTAGTGATTTTGTTATTTTATCTTGCTGGGGCTATTTACAGCATGTTAAGATATTAGGGGTTTTCCCCACTAGCATAGCCTTAGATCTTTTGTATTGTATTTTATGTAATCAGAAACTATTTCATGTAAAATTTTAAAAGTTATGAATGAAATAGATGTGTTATGTGGTACTACATACCTCTCTTGTGTTGTTGTCTTATCTATACATTATTGTATTCTGTCTGACTTATTACTCAGTTTTGTCTTTTGTGATCTAGATAAATCATGGCACCTACGACCAAACGAGGACCGAACACCCCTACTGACAACATTATTGTATTCTGTCATGATTATAACCTCAAGCTATGATTGATCAAGCCCTTAAGCGAAACTCTACCAATGGAGCGCAAGCCACCGTTCGTTTCGGGGCATGACCGAAGGAATGTACAAACTACACGCCCCTGTTACTATGCTGACTTTATGAAATGTCAACCTTTAATGTTCAAAGGAACTGAAGGTGTGGTCGGTTTAACTTGGTGGATTGAAAAGATGGAGTCAATTTTCAATATCAGTGGTTGTGCGATTGAGAATTAGGTAAAGTTTGCCACCTACACTCTGTTAGGTTCTGCTTTGACTTGGTGGAATGGTTAGATAAGAACTTTAGGTTCCGAGGCATATGCAATGACTTGGGAAGGACTCAAGAAGAAAATGACGGAAAAGTATTGTCCACTGGGTGAGATCCAAAAACTAGAAATTGAGTTGTGGAACCTAAAGGTCAAAGGGAACGATGTTCCAGCATACACTGAACGTTTCCAAGAGCTAACCCTGATATGTACCAAGTTTTGTGCTAATGAAACTGAGAAGATCAACAAGTACATCCGTGGACTTCCTAATAACATCTATGGGAATGTGAAGTCTTCCAAAGGCCAAGATGGTTGGATGGAGACAATTGAGTTGGCCAAGTCATGATAGATCGAAACTCTTAGTACTGATGCGGAAAAAATCTTGATAATAAGAGGAAGGTGGATTGGATTCATCCAGAAACAACATGGACACCAACATAACCTTCAAGAAGCAGAATCTAGCCAAGGTTCTATAATAAGGGGACTGGTGAGAGAACCCTATATGGGGGAAACTGTCCAAGTGCACAAGGCCATTTTCACCGCAAGGCCCGTGCACCCAGAAGGAAGTGCCTCCAAGGTTAGAGCCACTTTGCCAGCGATTGCAGGTATGTACCGGCAACACAAAAACATTGCTAATACTCGAAGGGCAATGGTGGCAGCTCCCAAGGGAATGTTGTTTTGAGTGTGGAGCACCAGGGCATTTCAAGAGAGATTGACCTAAGTTGAAGAATAAGGATGGAGGGAATAGGAATGCACAAGGTTGGGTTTATGCAGTTGGGAATGCAGAGAAGAGAGGGAATGCATCAGGAAACCCGGACTCCAATGTTATCACAGGTACGTTCCTCTTAAACAACCACTATGCATCTATCTTATTCGACACTGGTGCCGATAGAAGTTTTATATCTACTGCATTTAGTTCCTGTTGACTCGTATCCCTGCTCCTCTTAGATACATAGTTATGATGCGAATTAGTCTGATGGAAATAATAGTTAGGATAAACACTTTAAACGAGGTTGCACTTTAAAATTTCTTAGACCATCCGTTAACATAAGATCTAATGCCCGTAGAATTGGGTAGTTTTGACGTCATTATCGGTATGGACTGGTTAAGAAGATGTCACGCCATGATTGTGTGCGATGAGAAACTTGTTCGAGTTCCTTATGGAAATGAAACCTTGACTTTTCGTGGTAACGAGAGTAACAACGGGAGAAAATCTTGGTTGACCATTATCTCCTGTTCAAAGGCTCAAGAGTACATGGCGAAATGATGCCAGGTCTTTTTGGCGCAGATATCCGCCAAGAAAGAGGAGGACAAGTCGGAAGGAAAGCAGCTTAAGGACATACCTATCGTCCAAGATTTTCCTAAAGTATTTACCGAGGACTTGCCAGGTCTTCCTCTGGCTCGACCAGTGGAATTCCAAATCAACTTAATTCCAGGTGCCGCCTCGTTAAGCTCGAGCACTGTAGTCGATTGGCTCCATCCAAAATGAATGATTGTTGGAACAATACAAGAGCTTTCGATTCAAGGGTTCATAAGGGCATTTCAGATTCTCACTTGGGGAGCCCCGGTCTTGTTTGTCAAAAAGAAGGATGGGTCATTCAGGATGTGCATTGACTACCGTAAGTAAATAAGATGGACAGTGAGAATCGGTATTCCACTCTTCGAGGATCAACAATTTATTTGATCAACTCCAAGGATCTAGTATTTATTCAAAGATAGAATCTGAGATGGGTTAATCACCAGCTTTTAGAGATACGAGTAGCATGACAATTCCAAAGACGTCATTCCGACTCGGTATGGACGATACGAGGTTTCAGGTCATGTCCATTCGGACTGACAAACGCATGCGATATTCCATGGACCTCATGAACGAGTGTGCAATGCCTTACTTGGATTAGTTTGTTATTGTCTTCATTGATGACATAATTTTGATTCAAAGGACGAGAAGGAATATGAAGAACATCTTAATGGCATATTTTGGAGTTGTTAAGAAAAAAGAAGTTGTATGCTAAGTTTCAAATGTGACATTTGGATTCCGAAGCGCTACACTTCTTGGTCACGTCATTGATAGCAGATGTATTCATGTGGATCCACCCAATATAGATCTTATCAATGATTGGCATCTTTAAGACACCAACGGAAGAGCCACAGTTTTAGGTCTCGATCCTGTGGTACTGTCGAAGTTCATCATGGGATTTTCCAAAAAGATGATGCTAACCAATTTATTTATACCAAAAAAAGTTTTTAAACCGCAGGGGAAACAAAAAAAAAAAGGGGGGGGGGGGGGGGGGGGAATTCAAATTTGATTAGGTGAAAGGAAGGGGAACGTGTTTCTGTTAACTAAGAAAAAGTTGTTGGTATGCGCCACATTTTGGTTTTTTTACTTAAAGGAAGCGGAAGGCTTTGTGGTCTATTGTGATGCATACATAAGGCTTTGGTGCGCGAGTGTTAATGTAGAGAGAGAAGGTGATTGCCCATGCTTCTCGATAGTTAAAAGTTCATGAGAAGAACTACACCACTCATGATCTAGAACTTGGATCGGTAGTGTTTGCTCTAAAGATATGGTGAACACTTATCTATATGAACTAGGGATGCACATTGTTCACGACATAAGAGCCTGACAACACATTCTCGATCAAAATGAGGCTTAACATGAGGCAACGCCGTTGGCTGTATTTGCTTAACTTGGGACTCGATTGTGGACATTCGTTATATTCCACAGGAAGGCAATCTTAGTGGCGGTGCATTGAGTCGTAAGGAACGATTGAGCATACGGCGTTCGAACCTTAGTTATGACTAATTAAGGCTTGGACACTTCCCCAAATTTCGAATTTTAGAAGCTAAGGTCGAAGCAGTTTCGAAGCTCAGATGCCAGAGAATCCTTGTGAAGGAAGATGTAGGCGGGTATGATCAGAAAGGACTTATACCCAAGGAATGGTTGGATACCCCACAGCGGCGAGGGGAATTAGGTTTGCACGGCAGGAGTTGGTTACATTGCTATGGAGACTTAAAATCCGTGATCATGCAGGAATCTAACAAGTCAAAATACTCTATCCATCCCAGTTCTGAAAAGATGTACTAGGACATGAAAAAGCTATATTGGTGGCTCAATATGAAAGCAGACATCGCCACATATGTTAGTAAATGCTTGACATGTGCAAGGGTCAAGACCAAACACCAAAGGCCATTTAGTACAACCAGCAATACCCAAATAGAAGTGGGATAATATCATGATGGATTTTATCACCAAACTACCTAAGTCATCACAAATCGGTTTGTCACATCTGGTGATTGTGGATCGACTTACAGAATCTGCTCAATTCTTTCCAATAAGGGAGAATGACCTATTGGATAAGTTGGCAAGGTTGTACTTGAAAGTATATATAAGAACATGGGATACCTGCTTTGATTATCTGTGATTGTGATGGGAGATTCACGTCCAACTTCTGGAAATCATTTCAGAAAGCTTTAGGTACAGACATAAAGTATGAGACTGCGTACCATCTAGAAACTAACGGCCAGAGCAAGAGGACTATTCAAACTCTCGAGGACATGCTACGTGCTTGCGTGGATCGATTTTGCGGCAAGGCATGGTTAGCATTTTCCCACCTAGCCGAGTTTCATTTTTATAACACAGTTATCACGCTAGCATAAAGGCCGCCCCTTATGAGGCACTGTATGGTCGAAAATGTCAATCATCGGTGTGCTGGGCCGAAGTTGATGGAAAGCCCAATGTCTGGTCCGGAATTGATACAAGAAAACAACGGAAAAGATCGTACTAATCAAGCAAAGGATGCCAAGCTGTCAGGATCGACAACAAGAAGCTACGTGTTAGAAGCAAAAGCCGATGGTGTTCGAAGTTAGGGTTAGAGGTTATGCTCAAGGTCTCACCTTGGAAAGGGGTTGTACGATTCGGTAAGCGGGGCAAGCTAAATCCGAGATACGTCGGAACTTTCAAGGTGTTAGCCAAAGTTAGGAAAGTTGCCTACAAGCTGGAACTTCCTCAAGAGTTAAGCAGAGTTCATAATACTTTCCATGCGTCTAATCTGAAGAAATGTTACGTCGGACACCTTAGTCATGCGTTTTAGAAGGAATTTACGTTGCGATATGCTCTGTTTGTGGAGAACCGTTGAAATCTTGGGAACGGGATGATCCAAACAAAATTGCAGCGAAGGTCGGATACCATTAGTTAAGTTTGTGGGAATTCTAGAGAGGTCTGAGTTGGGACCTTTTGGGATCGTGAGATCTTTAACAGATTAATACCCACACTGTTTTCACAAACCAGGTTACGTCTTCCACTACAAGGTCTTCTTAAGCTTTGAGGACAAAGCTATTTATCGGGTGGTGACTGTAAATTTCTCAATTTCATGTCATTTAAGACCTACTATTATTCGTCACTTATTTATTTTGTTCCGATTACGCTGTTTATTTTAAATTTAACTTTACGCTCAACATCGCGTAGACTAGAAATAATCACTTTAATGTTGTAAAGGTCGTTCAAATAAAATTAAGGTTTACATCAACCAAGTAATAAATAATTATTAAAAAGATAATTATCAACTTGGCGTATTTTATTTTTATTGGTCATGTAAAGAGGTTACGTTTCACAATAAAATACATTTGGACACACCCCGGAAATACCTAGACTTACCTAAACTCAAACCAATACCCAATTTTATTCCTTAGATACAAAATTTGTATAATTATTGAGTTAATAAACCACCATGGCCGAATTTGGGTAAGATAAACCCACATATAATTCGTCCCTTGTGATTTTGCTAGCTAGAAAATCTTATATTAATCCCTAAGTACATGTACATCTCCTGGTTAATTAAAACTAGTACTTAGTGTCCCCTAACTAACATTTACACAATGGTTAATAACCATTTGACTATCCCTTTGCCCTTGATGCCGCGGCTAAGCATGAACCAACATATAAATCATAAGATTTCAAGTATCTAAGCATATCTTGTATAAATATTAAGCAATAAAGAGTAGTACTTAGTGGTTTAGCAAGAAACCATTTGAGATTAACTAGAAAACCTCTAAACCACCTCACAAGGCTCGTTTTTAGTTAGACAAGAACCAAGGGAAGCTAACTAGCTCATTTGCCTATAAATACACACTTATATTGTCACTTAACACATTTCTAAAACTCTCAAACTCTCTCAAGGATAAACCATACTCATTTACTCTCTCTTGCATTCGGGTCTCACATAACCGAACTCATACACAACCCACATTTCCTTCTAAGGACACAAGGTGCATTTAAGTTTGCATACAAGGGTATTAAGAAGAGTATACGAGTTATGGATTGGGTATACAAGCTTTGAAGCTTAGGGTTATACACGGTTTGGTTGTAAACGAGTTGGGTTATCTACATGACGCACATTAAAGACTCTAAGTACCCATTGTAAGTCGCGACAAAAGCTTTGTATGTCATTTTCCATTTGTTGTTTTCATACTCTAGTTATTTAATCACGTACATTGATGTTGGACAAGTTATGTAGGCTATGAGGCTATGCATGGATCGGAAATCATTGCATGGTTCTCGCATGCATTTTTACGTATGAATTGATATTGTGTGGTGCTAATATATATACAGTATTATGAACATGACTAAACATCAAGTTAGGCTTAGCCATCTCATTTTAAAATGCACGAATGAGAACAAGGTGATCATGGGATTCATTTTTATTAATCTCTTAAATTCTATATGTATACTTTTAAGTAAACGTGACTACTTGGTTTGGGAACGCGAACATTAAACTTATTAGACGATACGGCATGTGATAAATCGCGACTAATAAAATGATTAATGAGTGCTTAACAAAAGATTTGAAAACACTAAGGATATAACTAATGAGCTAATGTGACCAAAATGGGTTTGTTTAAACCCTTAGGCTTGCTTATTTAGAGGCCATAGTGTGGCTTACTAATCATACATGGACCTTAAATACCTTTCAGAAAACCAACCGGAACCCCCTAACAGGCTTGTTCAGCCATTAACGAGCCCCAGAACGCAAACCAATAAGCAAAACCAAGCTTATAAGGTCTTATTGTAGGCTTATTCAACGTTTAATAATATTATTGAAACCTAGACCAAGGCTAATAGTCCTTAATGGACCAAAGCCAAATGTTTGGAAACAATTCGGGGTTTTATTGGGTCCCAGAAGTACCAATAACGAGTTTAATGGCTTATTGATAAGGCCTAAACCGAAACAGACCCAATGTGCTTAAACAAGGTCTAGAAAATAATTGAAATACTTATAGAACCTTTTATAACTAAAAGGTTAAGGCTATTGGGCTTAATATGCCTATGAGCTCGAATAAGCTCAAATAAACTCACCAAGCTGATTTTTCAGCAGACAGATTTAGTTGTGAGCTTAAATGGACTTAAAAAGGGCTTTATGCTTTTGAAATCTTAATTGGAACCTTTTAAATGCTTATTGGACCTACGGGCCCAATAAGGGTCCATATAAGCTCCAAATAAGCTCCACGAGCTTATTTATAAGCAAGACCCAGTTTATATGCTTATGGAACTTACATGAACCATTATCACTGTCTAGATCTTAATTGGAGTTAAAATGTGATTTTTACAAGTTAAGGGACTAAAAGTGTAAATTTGCAAACTTAAGGGTTAAAACTGTCAAAATATGTTTTTGAAGAGTCTAGGGACTGTTTTTGGTCATTCTGAAACTCTAGGGACTATTAGAAACATATAAGGACCTAAAGTGTAACTTTGTAATGTTTGATAGGACTACATATGTACAATGTGAAAGTTAAGGGTCTAAGTGTAAATACTTATTTTTATAAAACTAGTGGGACTGTTGGAAATTATAGAAAACATAAGGGTATTATTTTATAAACAAAATGATTTGATAAACACTTAATATCGGACGGAATTATATTCGGGATAATTACTACATGGTAACCTTACGATTTTAATATATAGGAATATTTATTATAACTTTTATACGTGTATTAGAACGTGTGAAATCGTATACCTTCCCAAGAGCCATCAAGTGAATACAAATACATTAAACATGTACACCACCACACAAGTGATAACAGTATATATAAACTAGCAATTTATTATAGTTTATACATTGAGTCTTTAGCCTAAATTGTAGACTAAGACTGGCCGTATTTACTTAGGTATTTGACGGTATTGTGATTCATACTTGGATATACTACTATCATTTTAAGCGGACTATTTACTAAGGTGGTTCATTGCCCACATTTTACATTCATTTATGATTTACATAATTTGGGGTGGTAGAATATGATTGGTTTGGACAATCGGATCGCAAGGGTACATTTATAATACCATGATTACGTGTTTGCCTAAGTAGCGATAACCCACTGAGCCCTTTTATCATGAACGGTCAATTGCTAGATTGCGAGCGCGAATGTTAATAATAGATCTATTTGGGATTGACATCCCTGTTTGTATGAGTAGCGCTCACTGTGCCGATTTACAGGACAACAAACGTATACCATGTCGGATTTGGATGTTGTGGGTAGAACCATAATTCACGGGCTAATATTGGCAATTTTTTGCTATTCATACACTATGTCGAGCTTCGTTTCATGAGTTAGGAAAACGTAATTACTTTTATGAATGTTTGCATTTGTTGCTTAATCATACACTTGGAATCTTGTGGGTTATACAATTCTACATACATAAAACCTTGAATTCAACAACTTTATGTTGACATTTTAAGCATGTTTTCTCAGGTCAATAAGGCACGATGGGTGCCAAGGTTACATTGGGGGTCACTTCTTTGGAGGAGGTCAATACTAATGATTTGGGGCGTATTATTTACATTTCTGGGACATTTGTTATAAACCGAAATAATCTTTACTTTGTGTCAAACAATTTGGAAGCCATGCGCTTATGTAATGAACATGTATTTTGTTAAACCATGTATCTTTTTAAACGACACGTTTATGTGTGTTCTCATTCTTCTGCTATTGATTATGAAGTAACGCACCTTCGGATATTCAACATTCCGTTGCAACCCAGATTTGGGGGTGTTACAACTTGGTTAACGATAGGAAAAATTTCATCCTTTTCAATTTTGTGAATCTCTTGGTGAACAGAAGACGACCAATTATGAATATCTAAACTCTATATTTTTGTTTGCAAAACACATGCAGAGTTTACATGGTGCTTTTTTTACTTATTTTAGAAATTTGGTGAAACTTGGTGTGGTATCATCTAAAAATCTTCATTTGGTATTGAAATTAGTTTAGAAACATTGGCAGTTTTGGAAGTATTTGAAAAATGTAACTCTTCACGTGACTTGGCCGTTTGAGAAACAAAAACCTCGGAAAGATGATTAATCTTTGTATAATTTGCCAGTTTTATTTCTTTGTTCAATTGTTTCATTTTTAAACGACTCTCTTAAGCAAGTTGCAATGTCTCCTCCGAATCATACACAGCAGGAGGATCATGTTTTTCTAATAGAACTTTGCCATTATACAATCTCTGTTGTTTCTGCCAAGCTTGCTTAAGATAAAAAAGATTTTGATAACCCAAAGCCATTTTTTATTTGGTGTGGTAAAACGAGTCTGGCTTAGAGTCGAAAAAGCATGTGCACCGTTTGATCGATTGACCCGTTTTAACCATATTATTATATAATTCTTTAACTTATTCTCAAGTTGATTTTGTTTATCAAGAAGCTCGTCTTTGCGTATTTTGAAATCAGACTTCAACGTTTTCTTTTCTTCAAGAAGAGAAGAATTAGTTGACTTTTCTTTCAAAAGTTGGTTATTTAAATTTGAAATTTCCTCGTTCAAAGTCGTTATTTGTTTACCGAAACTTAAGTGAAGTGAATATTATCTTTTTAGTAAGGACATTGGCTATTTGATAAAAAGACTGTTGATTAAACCCTTTTAAGTTTTGTCATATTTTTTCTTGACTAATTTCCAAAACACTTTCTTGATTTTTTGTATATAAGCAAGCATAGTGGTCAATTTAATCAGCATTAGTTCTCTCATACTTGCGATTGAGGGTTGACTTTCTCAAACTTCAATTGCCATATTATTATTATAAGATTCAAATTAAGCACTGAGCTTTATCTCAACAGTTGCAGGATGTTGATTCTACTATCTCCTACTTGTTCCACACTTGAACCTCACGCACATAACATTCTACCTCTATGCTATTGTACTTGGTGTAGGTAAGAATGGGCTCGAGTAACTCAGTATACTGCTCCTCTTGAGTGAACATATTGAATATATCATTATTATAGCAATTTTCATAATGGTGTACCTCAGCTGATCCGTTTAAATCATAGACGGGAGCTTTGTCGTCGAGTAACCCAGATTTTGTCGATGTTGCTGCAAAATGTGCATCAAATGCAGTTTGCATTCACTTACTTATCTTATCAAGTCGTTGCAGCAGCCATCAAATCAAACTCTTCAGCTCTGGAGTGGATTCCTGCTTCTTTCGTTTTTGAGCAAATCAGCAACTGAGTTGAAGATAAGCAACTCCTTTCTTTGTCTGACCTGTGCTGTTTCTTGCAAGATGGACCCAATCTCTACAGTTGTAACACCTTATTGATTTACCATTATTCCCAATTGCATTACCCTCTAGCCTGTTGCTGCTATATCATGACCATTCTATTCGGCATTCTGATTAGCAATCCCCAAACAACCATAAGCCATTATGATTTCAACATTCTGAATGCCTGTATTCCTAAATTGCATTCTGTAAAAACCTGATTCTTGACATTTCTGTACGCTTCTATACCCATTCTGATTCTACATTCTGCCCAATATATTGTTCTAAACTGATTCCCACCACTGCCTCCAAACCATCTGCATATCAGCTGTCATTTGTTATATTCATACCTGGTTTGAGCAAATCTGCTAATTACGTGGGTTGAGAAATTCTCTGGTTGTTGTTAGGTTGGTTGTTGAGTAGTTTAGTTTGAATGTCTTAGCCATTAGAAAACAAGTGCCATGTTCAATTGCAGTTCGAGGGATCTGTAATGTCTTGGGGAATTTTGGCATTGGTTGTTAATGTAGTTTGGTTGAATATGGTTGTGGGTTATAATTGTTGTTTGTTGCGGAGTAGTTGTTACATGTAGGCACTTCGGTGATGGTTGATCTGGTTGAACACTGAAAAGTTGAAAGGATTGTTGGAATTTTCCATGAGTGTCAAAGGATCATGTGTTTTTACAAGTCGTTCAGCTCTTAGATCATCTACTTCCTTTTGATTGTATTTCAAAAAATCATAAAACTGAGTGTAATCTGCTATATGCAAGTCTTTTGTTTGATGAACAATGGTAACATGTCGACTCCATTCAGGTTGTAAGTTGTTTAGAACTTGAGATTGCTGGCAATCTTTTCTGGAAAATGTTTGTTTCTCTTGAAATCATTCATCAACTTTGAGAAATGATGATAGTAAGACTCAATCAATTCTCCATCAGAATAAGTAAAAAAAAAAAAAAAAATTGGGGGTTTAAACCTTTCCCATTCATTAAACAATTTAGCCTTCTTCTCTTGAATTCCAATATCAAAACCTTTCATCATTTGTTGAACATGTAACCAAATTTCCTGAGCAGTTTCACAACTATCAACAGTAGCATAGATGTCTTCAGGAAGACCAAGAAGAATAGTCTGAATTGCTTGATCATCGGCTTCCACCTGTTTAAGCTTCTTCTCAGTGAGTTCATCATCTATCAAAGCTCATGAAAGGTTTCAGTGACAAGGAACTACCATCGGTATGCAATCACCTGGTTCAGGAATCAAATTCGTTTGATCATATGGACTGATAGTGTACATACACATCTACTCGTTATTACCAAAAATTAACCCTAAATGACCACCAAATACTCGAAAAAATAGCATAAATATACTTGTTTTTGTGTTTTGTGTATGCAGTACGGATATATCAAAAAAATACAAGGGAAAAACCATCAAAAACAGGAATACACGGCACGTGAATCGGAAAAGAGCGTGCAAGAGACAGACGCCAACGTAATAAGGTCAACCATGGTCAAACCTCATATCACCATAAAAGGACAAAAAACCCTAAAATATTCTTTCAGTCCTAAGTTTCCAAATGTTACACAAATGGTCTCTAAGGCTTAAATGGGCCTTAAACCCTTAACTACCTTACCCGGATCCATAAGCCCAAACCCTTAGTCCAATTCCCTTTTATAAAACCACAAGGGCCATTCATGCCATTTTCCAAAGTCCTTTTTACACTACACTTTTATAAACCAAATACAAGGACCAATTTTGCCAATAGCCCAAAGTTCAAACATTTTTAACATTCTATTAATAAAAAGGGACCGCCAAAAAAAAAGGGTGTTACTATTCACCGTCTTCCTTGATTCACCTTGCAGTAAAAACAAAGGGTTTTTCTCAATTGAAGGGTGATTCTGTCAATCCAAGTGGTCTACATCATGATGGCATGGTTAGATTTGTAAAAACAAGTACTCTTATTAGCTATCTCAAACAAGAATCATACGTGGCTATGGCAAGAAGCACAAGGATGATGGATTTTCACTCTTGATTCTCTCACGCAACTTACTTATGCTTCACAACGGATTGCCAACGGGGCAATCCATGTTGAATTCCAAGGATGTGATCATTGGCTCATAATCATCCTCCAATGATTGATTGATTGTACAAGCAAGATCAAAAGGAGCGTGGGCAGCAAGGAAGGCCTAGAATGTTCAGCTCCAGGCTATAAATAGCACACACTTCACACACGTTCACCATCTAGTAGTTTTGAGTAGTAGCGTAGTAGATTTTAGCTTAAATTAGCTTATTTCCTTTAAAATGTCAGTTGTAATTACTTTTGATATTGTAATCAAGATTTACTTAAAGAAATCTATTTTTGCTCTTAAATAATCTGTCATAAGCACTTTTATTTTTTCACTCGTAAGTTTTCAATTCTACTCAAATGTTAAGTTATTGTTCTAATAAGCTCATATAACCTCTTACTAGTCTATAAGCTAGTAATTGAGCTAAATCAGACCTTAATCATACTTTAACTCTTAAAAACAGCTTAAAACCTTATAACCTTTGCTTTTGGACTTGTGAGCTTATGGAAGGGGAGTCAATTGTGGAAGGACTCCCAAGGACCTTTACTGGCTTATTTTAAATAAGCCCTGAGCTGTTGATTAGCTCAATTGAGCAATAGGCTTCTGTTTAGCTAAAGCTGTAAGGTTAGTTTTGCATTTAACCTTCTTTTTAACCTTTAATACCAAGTTTAATAAGTGCTTTTTAGTATATAACTACTTAATTGTATTATGTTTGCTTATTAGCTTATTTCTCTTTAATAGTGTTATTATAATGCAATTTGATTATTTGTTTTGGCTTACAATTAGTTTAGATTTGACTATGCTTAGTTTTTTTTCTTAATATCAGTCATAAAACATAAAAATCCAAAAATATAGTAGCATAGTTGTAGATCCTAAAACTTAGCTTAATCAGTTGTTGATTTATGTTCATTAAGTTTAAAATAAGCTGTTTAAGATCTGGTGATAAGGTTTTGATAATTAGATCTTAGATTCTAATGATGTATAAAATCTGTTAAATCCTAAAGGGGTGTTTGGTTTAAGCTTCTTTGACCTTTAAAAGTCAAAACTACTTTCAAATTTCTTATTGGTTAGTTAAATTAGCATATTTGATAGATTTAAATATATTGCCTAGTAGTTTGAGCTTATAATGATTTTGTGGCTTATTGAATCTGTCTCAGCACCAGGGGAATTTTCCTTGTGATTTCACTTGTGAAAATTTGAACCAAGCTACTTAAGGCTTGGTTTGTGCTTGATTTGTGTTTAGCCATACTCAAGTAGAGTGTCTAAGTGCAGGTTACCCCTCTAGGATACCTGCTTCATTTGTGTCTTGCCTTCTGTATTTGCCACTAAGCAGTGGTAACGTTACAATGCTGTCACTTTGGATTCATTTTATCTAGACTTTAAGATTTAGTTTTAAAATTCTAGTTTTCTTTTACTAGAAAATTTAGGCTTTAGGTTTTAAAATTCAGTTCACTTATAGAATAGATATAGCTTAATATAGTTTAGGCCTTGATTATCAGTTTTTAGCTTAATTACTTAGTCCATTTAGCTTTTTAAAAAGTCATTAAAAAACCAAAAAAAAGCCAAAAAAGTAGGTAGTTTAAGTAGCTTGCTAAATATAGATTTCTAGCTTATAAGTTTTGGATTTATGAATGATAATAGTAGCTTATAAGTTGTATGTTAAGTATGCAAAAGCTTTGTTTCTGTCTTTGCTTATTGAGCTCTTAAGCTTAGTTTAAATTTGTGCTAATTGTAATCATTTATGAGTTTATCAGTTTGTCCTTCAATTTCAGTTAACTTTAAGTAATTTCTAGTTAAGTAGCTTGTTAGAATTAGCTTATGCTAATCATAAAGATTCTAGAACAACTTTTAGATTTAGATTAAAGCTTAAATCAAGCATTGTGCAAACTTTTTTGTGAAATCAAACCTTTTTGAGCTTAACAACTCACTTAATGCAATCAGATTTTCATAAGCTCTTTTTGAGCTTAATTTTGAGTATAAGCTAGTGTTACTTTTTTTAAAGTTGTTCAAAAACTTCTCTTCTTTAGATTTTAGCTTTTAGTTTTCAAAAATTTTCAAAAAAATAAAAAAAATAATAAACAGGGGTGTCTGCCAACCTCGAACCCACGACCTCACTCTTACAAACCCAACGTGTTAACCATCATGCTACAATAGCTCATTCGTCAACCTCTCTTTCTTTTTAATCTTTATACACTTAATAAGCCGTAGCTTATTCTAGGGCTTTTACAGCTTATTTGTCAAGCTGTATTGTTCCTTTCATTTTTCTAGTAAACTTTATTTCATTTCAGATTTTTCCTGAATTTTTCGTAATTTTCCATCAATTTGTTTATTTTTAAGAGTTTTTTGAAAGTTTTAATTTTAGAAAATTCATAAAAAATAGAAAAAAGTTTCAGAAAATTTCAAAAAAATAGTTTTTAGTTTTATAAAAATTACTTTTAGGTTTACATTCAGTAAAATCATTTTTACACCTTTTAGATTTTAATTTTCATTTTTGAGCTTTTATTTTTAATTTTAAAAATAGGATTTTAATTTTAAAAATAGTTTTCTAAGTTTTTATGTTATTTTAGACTTTTCTAAGTTTAAAAATCATTTTTCTAATTTTTTAGGACTTAATTTGCTATTTTTTAGGATTTAATTAGATTAAATTAGTTTTTTAATTCATAATAAATTCAAAAATAATCAAAAAAATGTTCTTCTTTTTCTTAAAATTTTCTTTTGTCTTATTTTAGGTTTAGAAATTTAGTTTGAATTTTTAGGGGTTAAATTTAGTATACTTGCTTATTCGTCGCGTTTTATTTGTTTCCCGTTAATTGTTTAAGTGTTTAATTGCTTTTAATTGTTCATTTTAATTGTTGCTTTTATTTAGTAGTTATAGAAACTCAAAAATATCTTTTCTCTCATTCAAATCACAATTCAAGCTAAAGCAAGGTTTCAATTTCACAAGTCGTTGGGGAAACGACCCGGATGATCATTCTTCCCGATTAAATATACGTATTATATATTATATATATCTTTTAGAGTGAGCGTTTCTTAAGGGAGACTTTTGGAAAGTTCTTAATTGCTCTTTTGGTATTAATATATATTGTATATTTTATTAGTATATAAAACTACTATCAGGGCCTCTTGATCATATTCAAAATGAAGGGTAGAAATGAGATGGTGAAGAGGTAAGTTGGATAGGTGAGATGTCATGATCAAGGATAGAAGAAGAAGTATGTGTGTTTGTGTTATTTAAATTTCAATCCAAGAGGGAGAAGAGAGTGAGGTAAGTTGGATTGATTGATGACATCAAATAATATCACTTTTATAGCATCATTTATCCCATGTAAATAACCCATTTTGTATGATTATTGCAAGAATTGTTACTTAATCATTTGTATTTGAGAATTGCAGTAATTATGGAGTATTTGGTAAAGATTAGCAAAAAGGCGCGCATTCAGGAGCTTAAACAAAGAAATATGAAGAAACTGTTCTGACATCCTATACGCCGTATCCATCAAGGAAGATATAGCGTATTTGTGCCTAAACTTCATAAAAGACCATGAAGGAATAAAGACCAATACGCTGTATCCAGGAGGACTCCATACGCTGTATTCAATATAAAGTAATAAAATATTCTAGAAGATATCGAACGTGGTCCCTACTTCAAGAAACCCCAGATACGCCGTATCCAAGTCTCTCGATGCGCCGTATCGACCAAATTCCAGACCCTATAAATAGAAAACATAACAACGGGTTTTTAGTGTGCTTGATCATATTTTTGATACCTTAACCACAAAAGTCAATTTTCAGAAGATAAAAAGAGCAAAAGAGGTTAAGCAAAGCTATCAATTCCATAGGAAACACTTTGTAATCTTCTATACTCCAGTAATCGTTCGATTTTTGGTATCATTCGTTTAACACAGTTAGTTTACCTTGGTTGAATTATTACTGTTATATTGATTATGACATTTGAGGGCTAATACCCTTGGGTATTAGCCATTATTATGAAGATTTGAATGTTTGGTTTATTTATCTCGAATGCTTAATTTATCGTTGATTGTTTGTTTATGTTTATCAATTTATACCTTTTAGGTACTTTTGTATGCGACCTATCGTTCAACTGGATCTAATGATATCGACCACGTTAGCTAGATGTCGGGATGGCTCTCTATATAGTGATTTATATATCTAGACCAATAGGATCACAAATAATGACCTATCTTTGCCTTTAGATTAGTAAGCTTAGTTGGACCAGCAGATGACTCTTGGGATCAACGAGTACGTTCTTAATCGATTGGTAAAGACTTAGCCAGTGGACTACTAGTATATAAATTGCCATTAAGCAGTAAGTGGGTAAAGTCTCTATGAGCTAGGGTTTAACAAGACCACCATTTCTTTAATCCCTAAGATAGATTATAATCAGCAAATAGGATGCTTTATGCGGATGCGTTTAATTGTGACAGAATTCTACGTGTCTAGGTCTTAGGAAGAAGTAACGCCTAAGTCTCAAGAATGATATGCCGCCTCGAGATAAGTATTCATTGCACTAAATAAACAAACCAACGTTCTAATTGGATTTATCATGTTTAATATAGTTTTCTTATATTTGGCTAGACCGCTCTTCTATCTTTTGTCTGTTTTTGTCTGTTTGCTTGCGTGTGTTATTGTGTCTTAAGTTGATCTAAATTACCATAAACCTGTGCTAGTCTCTCAGGCTGAAAACCCCCCTTTTATCCATTAGAATTAGGATTAACATAAGTTTAACATAGAATAGAATTAACATAGTTTAAGTTGACTAGTTTAGTTAACCAAATATTGATAAAATAAAAGATTAGTTCTGACTCTTAGTAATCGACACCCTACTTACCACGAAACTACATCTGACCGGGCACGTATCCCGTAACATTGTTGTTTTAATGTAAAGTTTGGCGAAAATGCAAAATATAAATTTAAAACTTGAACTATCATAAACAACAACCTCACAATGACACAATCAAGTTTTTGGCGCCGTTGCCGGGGAGTGAAATTTTAATCTTGACTTTTATTTGATATTTTGATTTTTAACATTAGATTAGATCTAACCCTTAGGATTAGTGTAATTTAGATTAATTAGTGTAGTTTAGAATAGTTTATAATTCTGTGTTATTGTTTGTTTGTATATTGTGTTTGTATAATACGGCGTATTCAGTTTACTGAACACGACGTATTAAGCTATTTGACAGCTTTCTTTCCTAGCAAATTTATCACAGGTAAATATGGACGACCCCAACATTACCATGGAAGAATATATCAGGCTTGAGGAAGAAAAAGCTCGTAGGAATGGTAAGGTATATAACTGGGAAACTGCTACGTATGGTAGAATCTGGGATGACGATGAAGTTCACAACCTCAGATCTGTTGAAACCGAATTCCCAGCTATAGTCTTTGATGACACGTTTACATCTCAGGCAGCACTCTCGTGTGAACCGACGGTAAGTCCTCTTAACGACAATGAAATTGACTTTAGAATATCGTTTGACGAATCCGAAGATGAAGATTACACGGTAATTTTTGATAATTTTTTTTCTTATAAAATAATTTCTGTTGATAATTTGAAAACGGATTCGGAAAATGATAATGATAAAGTCAATAGGCCTTCGTTTCCATCACCCGAGCCTACGGTCAGCTATTTTGATGATTTAGACTACCTTAAAGATTTTGAGAATGAATTTCCAGCTGTTGTTTACAATGATGCTCTAACATCTAAATTAGATTTCTTAACTAAACCTACTATAAGTCCTTAACTGATGAGATGTCATTTTATACAATCTTTCGGGGTCATTTAACCCCCAAAATCATGCATTTATGCCCAAAAATAGGTACTTAATCGTTCCTTTTCAGGTATTTAGCATTTAGAAGGCATTTAGAGGAAATACACGTGACTTGGGCTCATTTGGAGAAGAAACGGACAAGACTACAGACCAACACACAGACTCTTGAAGATTTGTGCTCACAGAGCCTAGAGACGGTGTCACTAACTCTACACGACGCTGTCACAACCCACTTAGTGACGGCATCACAACATTTCATGACGGCGTCAGCACGCACCGACTCGCATGCATATCTAGAAGATTCTACTCATGACGGCGTCACGATTAAAATGCGATGTCGTCGCAACGATTTATCTATATATACAAATCCATTTTTAGGGTTTTAAGTGTGTGACTTTAGAGTAAAAGAAAGGGACGAACCCTAGTTCATTTAACAGCTGTTAAGGATAATTTTAGGGCCTCAAAACCCTATTGTACTTCCTTTAATTCATGTTTTAATCAAGTAAGACTATCTTAATTATTCAATATGTCTTGTTGTGTGATTTTTATTTGTTCTTGCTTTATCTTTAACATGCTTGGCTAAACCTTCTATTGTGTTTATTTATGATTGTATGAAGCCTAGAATGTAGATCTTAGTGATGTTGCTTCTTGTGATGGATGTGCATGTTAGGCTCTATAAAACTAGCTTTTGTCTGTATCACTGTTGATATGTGTATGGAAACATGATTGTGTAGAAAGGATACCATCGGGTAACAGTCTTCATACTACCTTGCCCCCTAATATGATTGATCCACTCTTAATATATTTCACATGCATTTAATATATTCTTAGGGGCCTTGTAATTCGTTCATGACTTAGGAAATAATTACATAGAAAGGATACCATCGGGTAACAGTCTTCATACTACCTTACTTGCGCGTTACCTTAATGGAATATTAAATTGACGGCGGGTTCGTGTAATTCATTCATGACTTAGGAAATAATTACATAGATCATCACAAGTGTGATAAAGCAACAACACTAGAAGAAGCAATCTAGGGAGTAATACATGATTAAATGAATACAATATTTTATTATATTGTTATCACCAGTAGCTTAGTTTTATATTTAGTTTAATAGCTAAAACCAACTAACCTCTTAAATATATGATTTTACCTGCTTTCATAAAATATAAAAATACATAAATAATCTTTTCTCAACCCTTAGAATTCTGTTAGACCATGATCAAGCCTTCCTAACCTATTCCCCTAGAGAACGATAACAACCCTTGAGTCTTGCCTATACTACTACTAAAACGGCTAGGTACTCTGCCTAGGGATTTGTAAAACTTCTTGTAGAAGTCCCTTAGGACAACCGCATCAAGTTTTTGGCGTCACTGCGTGGGGAATAGTTAGGTTTTGACCATAGTTTAGCTTAGTTGTACTTGCTTGAATCCTTTCAAGTAAGATTTAATTTTCGCATATTAGCTTTCTCATAGTCTATCTTTTCTTCGTGTTATTTGTTTTGTGACTCATTCTTGGCAACCACCATGGGAGACGATAATCCTATCCGCACTCTAGGAGACTACTCCAAACCTAGCCAGCAGGGCTACAGGAATACCATTGAGCTCCCCGTAGGGAATAACGTGGTACCTCTTCGATCCGACATCATTCGGTTGGTGCAAAACGGATGCTCTTTCTACAAACTTTGGTCTGAGGATCTAAACTAACACCTCAAGGATTTCCTAAAACTAGTGGACTCACTTGACCTTGATGGTGAAAACAGCAAAAGAACGCGCCTGCGTTTATTTCAATTTTCCCTTCGCAATCAAGCTAGCAATTGGCTTGAACGTCTTCCAGCAGGATCTATCACCACATGGGAGGGTCTTACTACTCGTTTCCTTGCTCAATTCTTTCCACCAGGAAGGACCGCAAAACTCCGCATTGATATCCTGATGTTCCAACAACATCATGGAGAATATCTATCTAAAGCATGGACTCGTTTCAAGGACTTACTACAAAAAGTCCCTCATCATGGCATAGACCTTTGGCTCTAAGTCCAAATTTCTTATGACTATGTCAATCCCGTCACAAGATAAACCATTGACCAATCGGCCGGTGGTAAGCTTCGTGACCAAAACGCCAAAGAATCCTGGGCATTATAAGAGGACCTCGCCCTCTATGACAACAAAAGTTGGAATGACCTAAGGTATTCCGTTAAGCCGATCAAGGCAATCGCTTTGCCTCAAGATGTCCTGAGTACATTTGACCGTCGTCTCATCGAGCTCGAAAATCAAGTCCAACACTTGATGGAAGCTTATCTTGCTCTGACACAACCTACTCAAGTAAACAAAATCACTACCTCATGTGAGATCTACAGTGGTCCCCATGACACTCAGTATTGCATGGAAGATCTTGAACAAGCCTTTGTTGAATACACATCCTCGCGTACCAATGAAGCGGGAGGTAAGTGGTATAGTTTCAAGCCCGAGCAAAACAATCTTGGTGACACCTATAATCCATCATGGATAAGTCACCCAAACCTTAGGTGGAGACAACCCTAAAATTCTCAAAATAATTTTTCAAACCCACCTAACCGGTTCCAACCCAACGGTTCAATCCCAAACTGTTCTTTTAACAACAATCCTCGAAGCTATAACAATCAATCAAACCTTGAAAGATTAGTATCCAATTTCATGGCATCTCAAGACGCTAGATTGTCCAAGTTTGAAGCCAATTTCAAACACCAACAAAATGAGATGACCAAGAAAATTGACACTGTGTTGAAGGCCATCACTGATCGAATAGCAGGCACACTACCTAGCGATACAGTCAAGAACCCAAAACTGAGTACTTCCTTAGTTTTGTCTGCTCGTTCTTACCCGACAATTGATCCCCAACACTCATCTCACCCCTCCACCTCAATTAATACTATCAAGGCACATTCTAAGGAGGCAACCATTTCCCAGACAAGCCTGCCGCAAACCAGGATGGGGATCAAAACACAATAATCGGAAGAACCCGAACCAACTCTTGAAGATGAATTCCAGGATTTGCATCTTAACCTATCGGTTCTTGAAGTCCTAGCTTACGCTCCAATCTATAACGCTATATTGGATAAATACGTAGAGAGCTTAGAACTAGGCAAAAACAGATCATCATTCGTCTAAGGAGAAGCACCTATGAAAATAGAAGACCTCAGACTATTCACTCTACCTTGTAGATTAGGGGACTCAAAACCTTTCGACACCTTGGCCGATCTAGGATCATGCGTAAACATAATCCCACTTTACCTCTTTAAAAAGCAGAACATCAGACTATTAGAAGAGACTGACCATATCTTTGGGTTGGCTAACATAACCAAATCCTACCCCATTGGGATTGTTAAAAATGTAGAAGTCCACATAAGGAGGCTCAAACTATTAAATGATTTCTACATGATCGATATGAAGAAGAACCCCGAAACCACTTTTCTAGTAGGAAGAGGATTCCTAGCTACCGTCAACGCAGTTATAGATTGTAGGATAGCCAAAATAGCGGTATGAGAAGGAATTACTAGGTCAGTATTCAGAGTAAAAGGAGTAGACTTAGATGAGGAGGAAGCACCTTATTGGACCACAATTAGGAAAAGGGAGTCATACAAACCAAGACCTCGCTCGAATAGAATAGGCGCACGAACCCATTATTATGCTAGGAAGGATGTCTTAGACTGCCATTTACTCAGAGAATGGTAAATTGCTAGAGACGCCGAGCTTAATCCTTTTAAGGATACCTTAGTGTTTAGGAGGATGGTAGAATTTTTAGGAGCCATACCCGTTAACCTTAAAAGTAATATGTGGGAATCAGAGGACCTAACTCGATTAACTAGGACAAACCACCCAAAAATGAAGATGGAGCATGGCATACTAAGATTAGACTAATCGACCCAGACGGGGAGGAGTTTACCAAAACCCTACAGTTAATCTCCACCAATAAGAAGCTCTTCGAAAAAGAAAGTCTAAGGGAAATCATCGACTTAGACCACTTCTACGACACGTAAGAACGTGTGACTTCGAGTCTAGCTACAAGACTCGTAAATAAAGAAAAGCGCTTTTTGGGAGGAAACCCAATATTTTTTTGTAATCAAAGGTATTTTGCAACTTTGTCTTATTTGCAATCCAAGGTATTTTGCAACAAAATAAGTGTAGGGGAATTATCCGGTTTTTTGAACCAAGTTCAAGCATGTTAAATAAATTGTTTAGATTAATTCACATCAGTTTTGAGTCATATGAGTGATGCGGTCGTTGTGTGGTATATATTTAAGACATTTCAGGTTTTAAATTTATATTTTGCCGACTTAACCAAAAATGCCACTTTAACGGGCAGTGTACCCGGTCGGTTGAAGGTTCGTGGTAAGTAGGGTGTCGAACACATGAAGCGAGGTTAAATCTCTCAATTTATTTATATTTTGGTTATTTAATCTATGTTAAATCTAATCTAAGTCAAACCTATGCTAATCCTATGTTAGTTCTAATCCTAATTCTAACAGGAAAAAGGGAGGTTTTAGCCTGAGAGACTGGCACAGGTTGGTCGGTAACTACAATCAATTCAAGACGCTTTAACCCACGCAAACTAATTAACAGAATATAAAAGAGCGGTC
>BQNB010039143.1:5442-48264 GCA_026074375.1 Tanacetum coccineum | reverse complement strand
CTATTATTGGCCTATCCTTATTATTACGTATTTATATATATTATATATATTTATATACGTGTAGTTTGGACTCGATCACTATGTTTTTGAAAATATTTGGTTTTGTTTTCACAAATGATTTTCTCTACATTTTCTTTCTTATTTCATTTGCCTGTGCGAACTGAATTTCATAATGCTGAGTTGGGGGTTTAAAAATTTCATAAAGACTATTTAACTTTGTGTAGTCAAAAGGTTTCACTAAGTCTTTATTCAATTTTGATCGACTCTCTTCTTCAAGAGTCAGAGTCTCTTCCCTATCGGGGACGAGTCTGTTTGCAGGATCAGATTGGTCATGTGGGATCGCATACAAACATGGTTTCTCATATTGAGCCTTTTTGAGGTACATTGGATTGGCAAAGGTAGGTCTTCCATTAAATGTAGGGCATTTGGGTGCTAACATATGAATGGTTTGGATTGATTGACTTCTTTTGTAAACAATTTCATTTAAAAACTTTAATTGGTTTTCCATTGAAATCATTTTGTCAATATCTTTTTCTTCCTTAAGCTTCAAATCCGTTATGACCTTTGTTTTCTCCTTGACAAGACCTTCGTAATGTGACTTTGTTAAAAGACTCTGTTTGACTAACTCATCGTGTTTCTCTTTGACAACATAAATTTCGTAGGCTTTAACTTTTAAACCTTCTTTTATGTCAATTTCTTTTTGAGCTAATAGTCCTAGAGTTTCATTTAACTTACGTTCAAGTTTGTCATAGTCAACTGTACGATCATTAAAGGCCTTGTACCTCTCAAACTCAGTCTGTTTATTTTGAAGTGCAACTAAGCAACTATCCCGAATACTATTAGATTCCCCTAGAGTTCTACTAGTTTCCGCAAGAATAGATTTGCACTCAGTTAATTCTTGAGTCAATGTTGCATTTGCTTTCTTTAATTGCTTTTGAATCTTTTTGTTTTCATCGACATCAAGCTTTAAATTAGCAAGTGCAACACGCTCATCATCACATTCTACATCATTTTGGTCATCCTGAATATCATTATCACACATATCCGGTGAGTCAGGAATGACATTACTATCACCCGTTTCCACTGCACATGTGTTAGTAATGGATTCAGATTGCTCAAAATGTTGTATGTCATTGGCAAACACATTATTATCAGTGTCGTATTATACTTGTTCTAATGGCTCAGCGTCAGTGCCTGAGTCTGCATTAGGAACCTCCTGGATCTTTGCCATGTAACTGTAATGTGCTTCCAACTCTTGTTCATCAATTTCTTCATCCGTGTCTGCTAGCCAGTCAGATTGCTCTGCTTGAAGTTGAACACCTTTCTCAGCTTGTTTACACAGCAACATCTTTTCCTTGTGATACGTGGAGTCTTTAACCCGTTTTGGCTTTCTGCATTCCTTAGCATAATGACCAAATTCCTTGCAGTTAAAACACTATATCCCAGACTGTTTCACTACTTGACCACCTACAATTTCTCTAGCCCCAGCAACATTTACTGCCCTATGATTCCTAAACTGTCCAGTCTGATTGTCATTCTTGTACCTTGGAGTAGTATTCACATTCTTGTTTCTGGTGTTTGAGGAAGTTCTGAGGTTGTTGTTGGTAGGTTTGTAGATTTTCTTAAAGTACTTTGCAATGAGAGCCAAATTTTTCTGCATGTCTTTATCCCTCTTCTAGCTTGTTCAGGATCTGTTCTTCATCAGAGCTGACTCGATGGTGGTGTGATTGGTTTGGTATCTCTTTGCCTTTGTATCTTATAGTTGCATGAGTTCTGGTGGAAGTGAAGCTTTTGATGCTTGGTGCATATGATTTATGAGGTTTTGATGTTTGCGTTAATAAGGGTCCTTGAAGTGTTGAGCAGTAGCAACAAGTGTAATGGGTTAGCATTCTTGGCCATTCTTTTAGCACAGAGTTCATTAACTTCCTTTTGGTATTGTTTCAGAATGTCAAAGAGCTTATGGTATGAAACTTCATCCAACTTGTGTTGTTGCTTCATAATTGTGACAAATCTTGACCATTCTGGTTGAAGTTGTTGAAGAAATTGAACATTGACTTGCATCGTTGCAACTGTCAAATTGTTTCTGATCATTTCATTCATCATTTTGTAGAATCTTGTGTAGTAAGACTCAATTGTTTCTCCATCGTGAGAGGTGAATTGACCAAACTCCCAAAATAAGTTTGTCTTGACATCTTGAATATTGAGTGATTCACCTTGTTGTAGCCTTTCGATGGCTTCCTACATTTCTTGAGCTGTCTGACATGCATCAACAGTTGAGTATATTTCATCTCCAATTCCAGTCAATATCAAATGAATCGCTTCTTTTTCTGATTCAAAATGAGCTCTGTTCTCAGGAGTTATATTCATAACTGTCTTAACTGTTGTTTGTTCGGGAACTGCTGGAGAATCCTCTGTTGCAGGAACAGCTAGAGTTGTGACAATCGTTAGAGTGTAAGGACCTTTAAGAATGCACTTCCGTAAGGCATCACCATTTGGTCTTGTATCAATGTATCGTAAGAACAGTGATCGCCATTGTGCATATCGTCCTGTTGCAAACATTGGTGGACGATCCCTTGAACCAGCTGCCATTATGTTGTTATGCATTTGACTGTCGGTTGTGGAAGTTACAATTGGAGTTGTCATGATGAATGATTTAAGAATTATGAAGTGAAAAATGATTGAAGGATCTTAAGTGTTATGAAGTGTTGTGATTGAATCTGTGATTAATTGAAAGTAATTAATTTCCACCGGATTTTACAAGTCAAAGATTTAAACTGAGAAATTGAGTTCTTTTGCGGGATTTTACAAAATCGAGAGGAAACCGTGAAAAGTTAACTGTTGTTGTTAAAGTTTGTTGATTATGTTTGTTGTTGTTGATTAATTGTCCTTGTAGTCCGAATTAAAGTCCAAAGTCCTTGTAATTAGTCCTTGAAGTTTGTTTGTCTTGATGTTATGTTTTGATTAAACGGTGATTAATAGATTCCCCAATACGGTGATTAATAGATTCCCCAATGGGTTTTCAATGGACGAAACACAGTCTTCTTTAGACAAAACGCAAGAATCTTGGGCAAACCTCAATGAGCAAAACACAAGGCTCTAGGCAAAACGCAGCACTTGATCTTTAGCAAAACGCAGTGACTTTATGAGCAAAACGCAATGTGTCTTTGAGCAAAACGCAAGATTTTTTTGAGCAAAACGCAATGAGTTCTTTGAGCAAAACGCAATGAATTCTTTGAGCAAAACACAATGAGTTCTTTGAGCAAAACGCAATGTGTCTTTGAGCAAAACGCAATGTGTCTTTGAGCAAAACGAAAGATTTCTTTGAGCAAAACGCAATGAGTTCTTTGAGCAAAACGCAATGTGTCTTTGGGCAAAACGAAATGAACTTTAAGCAAAACGCAACAAGTACAAGAGTCACTTTCACAAGTCGTTTTCACGTGGTACTCTTTCTTGTCTTTATACACAAAACGCAACCAAAAATTTTTCAAAACGCAATGACAAAAATAACTTCAAACTAGCTCGATTTCACCAACTAAGCTATAGAACTACGAAGATAGATGTAAGAACTTGTTCTAGCCACGAAAGTACAGAGATTTAACAACTTAACCACAAAAATATAAATCAAACCATGGTTTTTCTTTGCGTTTTAGTTTGAATCAAGAAGGAAAAAATAATAAGAAGCCACGAAATTTGTATTTAATCCACAAATCAAACACGAAACACCCGAGGCTCTTGATACCAAATGTCGGTAACCAATAAATCACTTCACTTCATATTAAGAACAAGCAATTAAGATTAGGAGATGAGAAGAATTTTAGAGAGAGATAGAATGAGAGAAAATGGAAGGATTACTTACAAATGAAAAGTTACAAATGAACCAACACCTTCTCCATCCTTGGAGAGGGGTATTTATAGTTAAGATTAAAAGGCTTGCATGCCTTTAGTAATTCTACAGGCCGGGCTCGGGTTTACTTGGGCTTTCGCCCGATACACGTGACCGATTAGATTACAAATAAGAGCCTGTTTACCCGTCTAGCCTATTACAACGTATATTGATTTAGTGACCGAGACCTAACATAGTTTTGAATGAACTTCCATTGTTCGACTCAATATTTTGAGGCTAACAGTTAATTTGTTATGTGTGAAAATAAGAGGGAAGGGGATAATGAATAGTAAATTTTGACCCGGCTTTTATCAATTGACTAGGGCTCGGGTATTAGGGATTGGGCTTTGGTTTAATCATGGGCCAGGAAAATAGATAAAGGGTTTTGGATATGGATTTTGGACTTGTATTAAAATTGTATAAGGCTTAAGGATTTAATCTTTCTATTGATAATGGGTTGACCCGACCCATAAAACGGGTATGGGTTGGCCCATTAAAAATGAATATGCCTTCGGCTTCGCTTTTCTCATGCTCTTTTAATCCCGTGCTCGGTTTTGTTCGTTTTGCTTTATTTTTGTCCTTTTGTGGTATATCCGTAACCTGCAAGACACAATTAACAAAACACACATATACAATGCATTTTTATGTATTTATCGTTCATTATTGGTCTTTTTAGCTTAATAATAAGAAATAAATGATATGTGTTTAAGAACATATCAAAATCCCCCCTACTACGCTATTGCCGTGTCCTCACGCAATGTCATAAATACAAACTTAGAAAACTAAAAATTTCAACCCCCTTAGACTACTTACCTCAAAAAGTAGCTAAGTGTTCATCTAAGGGGATTAAGAAATCACTAGTTTTGAAAAGCCCCCGTTTTACCATTTTTATATGCATACATTTATAACTTTAAGGATCACGGAACAAGAAATACTAAAAGGATAAATTCATCGTCCTTGATTTTTCAACCGCCCCAAACCAAGCTTAAAAACGAAATCATTGTTAGATACAAGTTAAGATGCTAACACTACTCATAAATGCTATTTGTGTATGCATAGCTACTTTCTGCTCTCTTATTCCTAAATCCTTTAAAGGTTTTATTCTTATTATTAGTGACAAATAAATTAAATTCTTATTCATATAAAGTAAACCCGGTTTAGACCACAATTAGTTTGAAATCCTTTCCTAAAGAGACGATATGGTGAGAATAAGGTCCACATTAAGGTTCTAATTTCGCATGATTTAGGGGTTATCCTTTTTATTTCATCCGCAACAACTCAACTACGAGTCCAGAGACGGAGGCTTTATTTAGATAACCCCGGAGTCGAAATTTGGCTTTATACTTATTATTATTGCAACATTATTAAACCTCGGTCCTTTAGAAGGCTGCAACATCGGTTGTGAGCCGGCAAGATGCAGTAAACTTTTATCAGCCCACAGTTTTATTATTATTATTACCTCCACCCTTTAAACGACTGTCACATCGGTATGCGAGCCGACCATGATCCAGAAGTCTTATTTCGGCTTCGGTTTATTACATAATTATTATTATTATAGCCAAATTTCAAGTCTTGTGGTCTTTTAACAACTGCCACATCGGTATGCGAGCCGACCATGGTCCAGGAGTCTATTTCCCCACAACACTGACAAAACCTCGATGTGTACCTTACTTTCACCAGAAGGAATCTCTACGAAGTGATTAATACTAAGAATCACAAAAACCTAAAGCAACTTTATTTCATTCAACAATTATATAGCATTTATTAAGCTGATGGGAGCAAAAAGCCACAATTAACATCTATGAGCTCTAAAGATATCCAACTAATCCACGCTTAGCATCAAACTTGTATTTAACTCTATCCTATTTCGTTCTTTGCAAAATTTTAAAGTTAAGCAAACGCTAAGTCTCGAAAGCTAAGGGGAAAGCTAGAGTTCAAAACTCGATCAAGTCAAAAGCTACCAAGTTCTACGGGCCTACTTATTTATATATTTTAATATTTTCATCATTTTTTATATATATACTCCCTCCGTCCCAAAATTATTGTCCCTCGACAAAAAACACACAGTTTAAGAAAAGTGCATTTATTATAGCTTTCTCTTTCTTACTTTTTAACATAATGACAGTTTTACCCTTAGCTAATTAATTAAAGTCTTCTTTAAAGTTTGTAACAATACTAAGAAGAACACAATGTGAAAACTTTTGCTATTTTGCTAATAATGTTCTATTAGACATACTATTTCAATCTTCAAGCTAAACATTGAGCAGTAGGTTCCTGTTTAAACACCATAGGAAACCCTAATGGGTTTTACAAACGTGTGAAAGGATAATGCTTATCCTTTCCTAAGATATCTCTAAGATAATTCTAAGATAACTATTATCACTATTCTGTTACATAAACAGACTTAACTAACCAATATCAATTACACTATATACTGCCAGACTTAACTTAGTATTGGCAGACTTAACTATGTCTACCAGACTTAACTCTATAACTATCAGACTTAAGTCTATAACTATCAGACTTAAGTCTGTTTACAATAATTCCTAACAATCCTCCCCTAACTTGATCTTCATTATGATCTCAAGTTTCTTGAGGTGCTTCATTATAAGTCTTCTGATGATTTAATGAGCATTATCTTAGGAATTAATTCTTTGAATCAACTTGATAATTTTCCAATAGTAAACAGTTCTTGACTTCCTATCCAACAACATCCTTAAATGCATCACTAAGGATATTTGCAGCAATCAAATCTTTTTATGCAACACTTAAATAAGCACAAACATTGACTATATGTACAATCAAATCAGTAAAGTATCATCTATTTCTCCATCAACTTCCAATTGTGGTTAACTCTCCGTGAGAGGTGAATCATTAAAAAATTAAATAAATTATTAATGTCTCTATACATTAGCCATTAACCTCTAGAGAAGCCCAATGTTTGGTTTTATAACAAGGTACAATTGGATAACCATTTAAACTCTTGTACAAAAAAACATGGTGAGTTTGAAATACAATAGTGATTTTTTAGCAAATCACTCAGCTATCAAACGGATTTGGAATTAAGCCTTTAACCATAACTGTATTGCACTTGGGCTAGCTAATCCTTAGTGGAATCATGGCATCACCCCTGAGGACTATTAACCAGTTCAACATTTGGAACGTGAAGCATTGGTAAGATTGCATACACATCCAGTTTTAGTAAACTGCCAACCAAATAAATTGGAATTTTCCACAGCCTTTAACCACAAGCCATAACCTTTTGAGGATAGCCAACTCTTTACAAACCTAATATGGTGAAGTTGAAAGAATGTCTTTACCATGAGCCGTTTGCCCCTGGACAAGCCAGTCCGTTAATGTCAAGTAAGACATGTGGACTGATAACCTAACCGATTTGTTTTTGTTAGTGCATGAGCACCTCCACCAAAATTATCTCTTCTCAACTCCCATTTTACATAAATAGCTTCTCCTATCTTATATAGCCACAGCACTAAAATTCTTTCAAACATTTTACAAAATCATTGTTGCTGATCTTGTCTTCAAATTACTTCAAGAGTGATAACATACCTCAATACTTTTCTATCTCCCAAAAGCATTCTTCAATAATAGCTTGATAAACGCTAGATGGTATGGATACTTGACTTCATCAGCATATAAATGTTGTAGCCTCCAAAGTTAAACAATTAACACCACAAGCTATGAAAAATATCTCCAACTGAAGTACCTTTTTTAGATGTGTTAAAAATTCCAAACGAACGGATCCTGTGTATAAAGGTGGATTCAAACTATCTATAGATCCCCAGAAAACCTTTCAAATTCTCTTCTGGCACTGTTATCTCCATACTTCAATATCATCAGCCTATACAACTCTGAATCATCTCTTGTTAAATCATTCAATAAGCCTTGAAATTACCATATACCACATCTTGTGTTATCATTCCGAGATCTGATAAAAGCACCTCTCTTTCCATGTCTTGATAAGTGTAGACGTCAGACACACTACAACATATCTTTGCAGGTGCTGGTCGTTGTGGAATTGAACTCATTGGAAACTCTTCTGAAGATGGTTCATCCACTCTTTCCTCTATGTAGGCTTCAATATCCTCCTCAGTGCCATATTCAGGCTTCTTCTGCAATCCTTTCCTTGCCAAATATTTTCTTTTAGTATATCTTCAAACAAGGCTTTTTTGATTTACAAATGTCCTCTTCTCGTCTCACTAACTCTTTATCCTTCTCTTTAGGAACAGAAACATCCTCCCTTGTGTCAGACTTTAGCTTCTTGGTAAGATTCTATTGAAGCCTGTCACAGGTTTCTTTTCCTACGCTCTTTCTTCTGTATCATAGATGCACAAACCTTCCATACTTCACATCAAATACTCAAATTTTACTTAAGTTCTTCACCTGTAAGGCTTCTTTATCTGAGCCAATTTCCATCCACCCGATTCTTCAAATATGTGGCCCATTAATTGTCTTTTGTTTAGCCTAGATCATTGGTATTATCTCTTTGAGCTTTGCCTTTTTTCTTCTGCAATAAAGTTTTCTTCTCTAAAACTAATCAAACCCACTATTCCTGAGCATAATCAGCCCCCCCCCCACACCTCCAATGCATCTTTTCCTGCAATCTCTTTGACTAGATCTGCATTTGCTTCCAATTTAACCCGAATTGTATCCCAATCTTCTTCTGTATAAAATTGAGCAGCCTCTTGCACTTGAGCCATTCTTTTCTTTTGAGCTTCAGACAACTCTAACTAAAACAACCTTACTCTAACATGAAACGCTAACTTATACAACTTCTCTACTTTACTAATAACATCACCGGTATCTCTGTAATCTTTTTGCAGCCAAATCATCATGCTTTATTTTAGTTCTTCTACTCCTAGCTTTTTCAAGCCTCTAAAAACACCGTCCTCAAGCTTGTATTCTTGATTTTTTCTGCCATAACTAAGCCTGCCTTCCTCTGATTTTTTTCTTTGTTCTTTTGGTCTGAGGAGTCTCTTCAAGTACTGCCTTTCTTTCTCTTTGACTAGCACTAACATGTTCCCCACCAAAACTAACTTTTACACTAGCAGACTTAATATCTGTGAAACTAGTACTAACATCTTCAAAACCTTCAAAACCAGTACTAACATCTTCACCATCCAGTCTCTCTCCTACTCCAAGATCTTAACATTTCTCCTCTTTGGTCTGATTGACTAAGGACTTCACTAGGAGTTTTAGCTGCTTCTAAACCTTGAGGACTAATAGATGTTTCTTCTAAAGATTTGCCTTGTTTAGGAGTCTCAAAAACTTCTGATTCATCTGTTTGTAAATTCCTCCCCTGTTTGGAAAGAATTTTTTCAGCAACCCTCATCCTTCTGAATCAGTGAGAACACGACATCCTCTGCCCTTGACAACCTGTTCCAGATTCTACTTCTTCACTCCAACCTTTAACTATTGCATTTCCCATAGTCTGCTTAGTTTGTTTGAGATCCTTCTCTAAGCTTTCAATACTGGTCATTAACTGTAGAACCAGTTGAAAAAGATCATCAATTGACATGTGCCTCTGTTTCGCTCAAGAGTGTAGAAGGGAGCCCGGGTTTGTGGAATGGCAGAATTCTTCAGGTGAAGAGGGTTTGGGTTTAGTGATAGTTGATCAAAGGGTGCTTCAAGTCATGTTCAGTGCAGAGAAGGTATGAAGTACATATTGTTTGTTCAGTAGGTGAAGGTGGAATGGTAGTAGGATTCATGTAACATGTTGAATGTATGTATTGGTGATAAAAAAACATGTAGAGGATGATAGTTAAATTGAGTTCCAGATTGATCTGCTTGACCTGCTATATTAGCCAACAAACAAGCAAACAAAGCAAGGCAAAAAGGTACTTAGGTTACCAACCCTCTCCCTAAAACCCCTTTTCATGTTTCCAAAAATCTTTTTGGTCAAGGCCACAACCAAATAAGGGTGTTTGCTTTCAGTTTGTATTTCCAAATCATTTGTAAAAAGCGAGGGTACATCAAAAACTTAGTTTTACTCTCAATTAGCTACCATTCCATCAAAAAATAATTTTGAAAAAGTTATAAACCCTGCATGGGAAAGACAAATCACGCAGTTGCAATATGACTACAAATTGATCCCATCCACCACTTTTAGGGCTTATGTAGTGTAAAATATGATGAACCAAGAATCGCCATTGGGAGTGTGAAAAAGCTTTTCCAAAAAGTAAAAGAACCATTAGTTGGATACCCCATATTTCCCATTCCCTCAAAAATCTAGGTATTTGGCAACATAGAAATCCCTGAAGCATCTGTTAATTGAAGTTTACTTCGAATAGATGCCTCAGTGCTTGAATACCACATGATATCTTTGTTGCTCTTATTTCTAGATGTCCCATCACAAGAGTTGAGCAGTTGTATCTGCCAAAACTGTTTTGACTAGTAGTAAATGACAGATAGGATTAAATCGAATGCATACCTAATGTGCGAGCCTTTTAAAGGTCTACTATCTCCTTCAAACCTTGCACTTTCCATGATTTTCTTTAGAATCCCACTTGTATATGCTTGCGCAGTATTTCATATGGAAGCCATTGTAGTAAAAAGTTGTGATTGTTGGTGATTTCAACTGGGATCATGACTAGTTTTGGTAACTTAGTACTGGATTAAACTGCTAATTGACCTTTATATGCGAAAAATAAGATTTCAATTGTTCCTCTCCTCCGAGAAAAAAGGCTCGTTTAATGAAGAAAACTATTTTGGTGAGAATAAAAACAGTATATATCCAATTTGTTCATTATCACGCTTAAAATATCCCGCAATTTGCTAAAACGTCACATTAGTTAAAAAGTCAAGTGGAGACCAAACAATACTAACTACTAGTTACCCAGGATTAATATGGCCTAACCATACTTTAAATCTGGTCAACCTATTAACAAAGTTGTATTGTCAAACTAAACAATAATCTTACAGGAACAATATGGCCTACAATACTTATAGCTGGTCAACCAATTATAAACAATTTATTGTCAGCTAACAATAAGCCTACAGAATTAACTAGAAAACTCCAGAATTAATATTTGACAATACCAGAATAAACTTTTGCACAACATCATTCAAGTTTAAAACATCTCAATCGATCCAAGTATAAACTTGAAAACGTTAATCACACATAAAATATTCCTACTAAACTATATCAAAGACACTATTTCACTAGATCTAGTTAAAGTTTTAATACCTACTAAAAAAAAAGATACCTATATTCATAATAATTCTACTAACTATATGATTAATTTACAAACTATACTTTTTTAATCCTCCACCCCTAAAATGTAGCTAATGGATTTATCATACCAACGATTAAACCACAAAAAATTGAACCTTGGTCCATCAAAAGCTTTGGTGAATAAGTCAGCTACATTAAATGTTTTGTGTGAATGTTTTCACATACCAATGACTTCTTCTCATAAAAATCTCTTATAAATTGATGTCTGATCTCTTGTGCTTTGTCTTGGAGTGATACACCAATTCTCACAATGAAGATTGTCTTTCATTATCAAAGTGATTTTGATATTTAGAAATTGAAACCATAGTCCATAAACATTTGATTCTGAATCCCCACAATACTTGTTTTCTTGCAATGCCATGAAATTACGCAGCTCAAAGAAATTGACAACCACTAAGTAGTGATTTCCTGTCAAGTATTGCCCCCGCATAGTCCACTATCTAAGAAAGTTTCCTAGGTCAAAGATGATTCTCTTAAGAAACCAAAAGCCCAAATGGTTGCCCTTAAGGTACTTTAAAGATTCTCTCACAGCATTAAGGTGTGAAAGTCTTGGGATAACCGAAAACGATAACAAGCATATAACTGCAAACATTATATCAGCCTAGAGGCAGTTAAATACATGAAGATCCAATCAACTCATGGATCTTATAATGTACATTCACGCCATTAGCTTCCTCATCTTTTGTCAATGCCATATTGGTCTCCATTGGGGTTATTGCAGTTTTCACACTTGCGAGGTCTACAACATACTTGTCTTGGGAAATAAAAATTCCATTTGTCTTTTGCTTGACTTGCAATCTAAGAAAAATATGATTCACCTATAAACTCATTTGAAAATCTGCCTTTCATCAAGTCTCAAATTCATCACACCATGACTTTTTAGTAGAGCCAAAAAGATATCACATCTGCATACACTTGAACGCATATGATATCCATCCTTTGTCCTTCTTAAAAAAAAAAAGTCCTTGTCTGTAACACCCCCAAATTGGTCGCAGCCAGAATAAGTATCGGGGAGTTAGCTTCATAATCAATAACAACATGATATATATAGAACACCAAAAAGTCGTTTTAAAACTGAGACCATTGGATTTAACAAATATTATGATACAAATAGCCCGAAGCTTTGACTTGTTCTGATATTATTACAAAGAAACTGGTTTTAGCAACATAAAACAACATCATATCTTTAGCATGACTTCCCAAAACAAAAATCACCAATGTATCCTTGCAAACCTTATTGCTTTCTGATCTCCTATAAACATTGCTTAAAACGTCAACAATATGTGGTGAATCATATGTTTGATAAATAATAATATGCAGACCGCAAGCTTTTCCCCGTGATACTGCAACACTTGCAGACACACAAAAAAACTAATTACATTTACACTAAGCTCAGAGACACTAGAGCTCGACCTATCTTCATGCAATAGAACATATATATGCAATTTAAACGCCCATCCGGAAGTCTAACCCTAACACCTAAATCGACAATGAAATAACGTAACGTTCCGGTGATAGCTAATCACCCGAACTGGGAGGTCGTTTCCCAGAATAGATCTATTAAATTAACATTCGCGCTCAACATCATCTAATCCCAACTACATCTATTCACTTGACAGTTCATATAATGGGCTTAACTCGGTTAAACGCTATCTTAGGCAAACATGTATTCAATACTGCGTCCAATTTATAAAACAAAAGCATGTTTTCCACCACCCTAATATATAAATCATAATGAAATCTAAAAAATGTGGGCATGAACTCACCTTGAGTTCTGATTAATCCCAAATATCGCAGAAAAGCTTCACGTAAAAGATCGAATGCAACCTAAATAACATAGTGTTCGGATAAAAGTACCGAGTACTTGAATATAATCTTATAGTAGTTACATCGTACTATTCTTACTGGCTAACAAATTTAAGTAGGTCAGATTACATGACGTTCGAGGAGTTAGGACACTTTAAATCTAAATACCAACAACGTCGTCGATGACGCCATCCGAAGAGGCCTCATTATGAAACTTCCCTATAATATATAGCTTTGATCACCGCATATAATTTACATTAGCTCACTCACCAACTAATGGTGTTTGGTAAAATAGTGTTTAAATAATTAAAACTGTATAATTTCCGTTTTAGTAAAACACGTAACTTTCGGTTTTTAAAGCCCTATTTTAACGTTTTCTAAGTCCCAATCTTTTCGTATTAGACGATTTATCATAATTTTGACTTTTCGTATTTTGACCCTCTTATGACCAGTAACTTTTACTGTTTCCGCATCAGACGTGACTTTTATTTAAATTTTAATCGTTGTCGTAAAACCCGTAAATGCCGTAATTATTCGTTATAAATCTCCGTTTTTAGATAATGAGTTCCTTCTCGAGGCGTTTCTAGTTTTGAAAGTTCTATAATTTTATGATGTTTACAAAAATATAACTTTTCTGTCATGAATAATAACTTTATAAAAATAGTTTTATAAAGTATTAAAATTGTCCCGCAACTCGCGAAATCATAACTCATATCGTTTATTAATTGAAAAATTACGATTCTTCGCATTTTCAATCCTAAAAAATGCATTATTTATTAAAAAATATCAAACTTTGCTGTTGTATAATTTATTAAAAAAGTTTTTATAAAAAGTCTTTTATAAATCCCGTTTATTTATCGATAACTTGATTTACTATAACTTTTTTCGTTATTAATCCTTTATGCAAGTCTTACCTTTCGGAATCGTCGTAATGTATTATCTTATATCAAACATATTATATATTATATTTTTATACAAATTGGGACAGAATGTTTGATTGAGTTTTGTTAATCAATATTATCCTATGTTATTAATACTTTTCCACTTTGTAAACTACCACAATTCTTTAATCATATAAGATCATATGTGTTACATATAATAAGATTCCATGGTTCCATAATTGTCCTCATATTCCAAATTTACCAAGTCCACCCCCCCATTAAATTTAATATTATTAACCCGTAACTTTCATAAATAACCATTTAATCACGACAAGTTTATACTTATCCACTTTTATATATAAACCTTAAGCACACCTGCCTTACATCTGCAAATCCATGCTATTCCTGCAAGAATTAGACTAAAACAAAGAAAAACATGCTGCAAGAGTTTGTATAGACAGAATTAACTTAAACTAACTACCCGAATTAATACTACTAACTACCAGAATTAATACTATTAACTACCAGTATTAATACTACTTAAGCCAGATTTTAGTTAAACTAACTACCAGAAGTATACACACTATACAATTTAGCCTCCCCTTAAATGTAGCTATGTGTTTATCATCCCAATACTAACCACTAAGTAATTAAACCGTGGTCCATCAAAAGGTTTAGTCAATAGGTCAGCTACATTTAAGTCTGTGTGAATTTTCTCCACACTAATGAGCTTCTTCTCATAACAATCTCTTATAAAATGGTGGCGTATCTCGATGTGCTTTGTCTTGGAATGATACACTGGGTTCTTCACAATGCAGATTGTGCTTTCATTATCAATGTGGATTTTGGTATTCATGAAATTGAAACCATAGTCCAGTAGTTGATTTTGAACCCACAATACTTGTCCACAGCAATTTGCAGCAGCTACATATTCAGCTTCAGTTGTAGAAGTAGCCACTATGGTCTGTTTCTTGCATTGCCATGAGATAAGTCTTTGTCCAAGAAATTGACAACCACCTGTTGTGGATTTCCTGTCAAGGTTGGACCCACCATAATCACTGTCAGAGAATGCTTCCAGGTCAAAAGGTGATTCTCTAGGATACCATAAGCCCAAATGTGGTTTGCCCTTAAGGTACTTAAAGATTCTCTTCACAGCATTGAGATGTGAAGTCTTGGGAGTGACCTGAAAACGAGAACAAACACATACTGCATACATTATATCAGGCCTAGAGGCAGTTAAATACATGAGAGAACCTATCATGGATCTGTATAAGTGTACATCCACATCAACAGCTTCCTCATCTTTTGTCAATGCCACTTTGGTCTCCATGGGAGTTATTGCAGTTTTCACATTTACAAGATCAAATTTCTTGAGTATCTCAGCTACATAGTTGTCCCAAGATATGAAGATTCCTGCCTTGTTCTGTTTGACTTGTAATCCTAAGAAAAATGTGAGTTCTCCCATAAAACTCATCTGAAATCTGCTTTTCATCAAGGCTTCAAACTCATCACACCAAGACTTTTTGGTAGATCCAAAAATGATATCATCAACATACACTTGAACCAGCATGATATCCTTCTTGTCCCTTTTAATAAATAAAGTCTTGTCAATCGTACCCCTTTTGTATCTATGCTTCTTTAGAAATGTTGATAGAGTAGCATACCAAGCTCTAGGAGCTTGATGCAATCCATACAAAGCTTTGACCACCTTATAGACTTTCTTAGGGTGATCAGGATCAACAAAGCCAGGAGGTCGTGAGACATAAACCTCTTCATCTATGGTGCCATACAGAAAGGCACTTTTACATCCATTTGGTATACTATGAACCCCATAAATGAGGAAAATGCTAAAAATAACCTGATAGCTTCTATTCTTGCCACAAGAGCAAAAACCTCATCATAGTCAATACCTTCTTCATGCGTGTACCCTTGGGCCATCAATCTTGCCTTATTTCTGACAACCACTCCTCTTTCATCTCTTTTATTTCTATAGACCCATTTAGTACCAATCACCTTCATTCTGTGAGGTAGATCTACAAGAACCCATACTTGTTGCAGCTTGAATTGTAATAAATCCTCTTGCATGGCTTGAACCCAACTGTCATCTTGTAGAGCTTCAAAAATCTTTTTAGGTTCCTCCTGAGATAGAAAACAGGCAAATAAACAATGCTGTTGATCTTTGTGATTGTTTCTTTGCTGCTTTTGAATAAAGCTGAAAAGTGCATGAGCTCCTGATTTTTGTTGCACTTTGCTTCTAGTTTGCACAGCTGACTTAGGATCACCAAGGATTTGACTTTTCGGGTGAATATTGTGAATCCTAAGTGTAGGAGTAGGACTGACTTCAATTTCTGTTGGTAGGCTATTGAAATCAGTTATCACGCCCTCTTCATCATAAGATGCCTCATCAAAAATTCCTGTCTCAGACTTGTGAAAGATTTTGAGCTCTGGCATAGGTGAATCATCAGGATCAAAACTACCAGTATTAACTGAAGGAGTACTGGTAGTGGTGTTTTCAGATACTTTTCCTAAATGCTTTAGAGCAATTTCTTCCAACTCTCTTTTAAAAGTTAGAATCTTAGGATTATCTTCTTAAAGAGTCAGTAAATAAGAAGCCTTCTCATCTTGTCTGAAGTTCTGTCAAGATTTTCTTCTTGTCTTTAAATTTGTGGAGATTTTCCTTGATTCAGCTTTTTCTTTAGTATTCCTCACAGTTGAAGGCACAACAATAAGCTCTACATCCTCATCTTTTTCCTCAGAGGCATTAGAACTTGGAGTTTGTGAAGTACCTGCACTGTTAGTTACTTCTGAAGCACCTGCATGTGGGTTAGCTTGATTCTCCAAAGATACAGGAATATAGTTCATAGAATCAGTAAGATAATCAATATCAAACATCCATCTATACCCTACTCCTTTGACATTGGGTTTATCTTCAAGAAAATTAAACAGCAATTTTACTTCTACTCTTTTGGTTTTTACTAAATTTATAAACCACGTATAGGCTTTGCTATTTAAGAGTAACCACTAAGAATCCTCATCCAGATTTTCCATCAAACTTGCCAAGTACACTAAGAGTATCTAAAATTGTAACATGACACCCAAAAGGTCTTATGTAGCTGATAATTGGTTTATGGCCAAACAAAAGCTCATAAGGAGTTTTGTTTTGAGGTTTAGTCACTCTTACCCTATTAAAAATATAGCAAGCAGTACTAACTGCTTCTGCCCAAAAAGTAGTTGGTAAGAGTGAGTCTGCTAGCATAGTTCTAGCAGCCTCAATTAGGGTCCTGTTCATTCTTTCAGCAACTCCATTTTGTTGTGAAGTTCTGGCATTGCTATACTCTTGTTTTATTCCCTTGTTTCTACAAAATTCAAGCATATCTCTATTCTTAAATTCAGTGCCATTATCTGATCTAATGATTTTAACCCTATGACTAAGCTGGTTTTCAATCTGCCTAATGAAGTTCTAAAGAATGCCACTAGTTTCATCCTTAGAGGCCAAAAAGAATACCCAACTAAATCTGGTACAAAATCATCAGTAATTACAAGTCATTAACTGCATGGAATTTTAATGCTTTTTAACAGAAGTAGGACCTAAAAAGATCCCATATAGCAGAAGGTTGTGGAAAATGGCTTTTAGTTGAATTAATCTTTTCTAATTTTGCCCTTGAGGAGGCCCCGTTTGGCAGTTTACACTTTTATGGCAGGCAACCACATGTTGGTCATTTTTGAAAACCCCTTGGAATATAGACCTCTAACAGGTTTCCTTTCACAATTTTGTTTTAGGTATTTTTAAAATTGATATACCTAACCCTTCTGTGCCACATAATTTAGTATTTAACAATGTGGTGCTTTTTAGCAATCAAACAGGCAAAACTTTTGCAGGAGTAGGTGTCACTTCAATCAAAACTAACATATTGTAAATTGTATATTACCATTAGAATAATCCTGATTTTTCATCAGGCATCTTAAAGTCAGAAGACACAACAAGACATTCAAGTTTTCAGTAAAAAGGAACCTTGTGGCTTGCTTATCACAATATTTTGATTGATATTGAGAAAAAGGTTAAAATGCCCCTAAATTCCTTTACCAAAGACACACTATCAAAAACCTAAATTACCAACTATTATTTTTCCTTACCAATTATTAGCCTTTTGCTACCTCCAAAGGTAACCGATCCCCAGTGAATATTCTATCAAAAACCTCCGTGATCCTTGTTACCTGGTCATTTGCCCTTTAGCATACCCACTATCAAATATACCTCCTATCTACCAATGGTTTTCTCAGTGGACTTTTGATCCTGCCACATGAAAAAAGAGACAAATCAGATTCCTCATAGGACCCGGGCCTTTACAGGCCTTGGGTCTTGCTTGTGGGACCATTAGCATTACACAGTTCTAAAAAAAATTTGTCCCTACTAATCACAAATTTGGGATTGTGGTTTTTAGAGTTCCTCCTAATTATAACCTGCTGAGTTCATAATAGCAATCCCCAATTTTCCTTTTACAGCATGAGAAGGGACATTTTGGCTGTAATATTTGCAAATGGTCCCCTTTTCCTTTACAGAAGAATTGTTATTTATGAAAATGCTTCTTTGATAAAATAGATTCACCTGTGGTCCTTTTTTATGACTAAAATTGTTTGAGGTCTTGTAGTAAACTGGCTGTCCCTAGAGTCTAACAGTATTAACATAGAAACTTACCAGTTATTAACTGTATGACCTAAACAGGATTAACTATGTGTCCTACCAGTATTAACAATTAGGACCCTGGACCAGTAAATTAACATTTACCCTACCAGTTATAACAATAGCCTGATAGAAAAAAACATTTACCCTACCAGTATTAACATTAGGCCTGACAGAATTAGCATTTGGCCTACCACCATTCAGTTGTACTGGTTTAGGAACAAATTGATTAGCATGATTAACCCTGTTTTGCATTATTCCCCTACTGGTTTTATGTCCACCCTATAACCAGTAAAAAAACCCCTTTGTTTCTTAAACTTAGCTCTCTTGCATTTTTACCTATTTCATAATATTCCCACAATTCTTTGATTTCAATGACTTAGAAACTACCACAAACCAAAACATTTCATTCATTGTGTAAAGAAGTAACCTTCCCCTAGTTCTCTTTCCTTCATTACATCCATTCTTTCCTATTAACTTTAGGTGGTGCTTGGATCATTTATTGTGTTGATCTAGGAGTTTTTTTAATGTGTGAAAACACAACTAGTTCAACCTCTTTGATTTTGGGATCAACACACCTTTTTTCATTTGTTGTTATAGGTGTAAGACACATACACTTTCTGGGGGTACAACTTGAAATCCTCAGATTTCAGGATCAACAGAATGTTTCAGAGGAAGGTTTTCCCAATAGATCCTGCACTGCTATTAAGAATGACAAGTAGAATATTCCTGATTCTATATCTGAATACATTTAGGTTTCAGGCACTTGAGGTCCCTTTTTACCATAAACATATAAAGACTCCAACAATTTCATCCTTGTGGTGTAGAGTAAATCTCCACTTAAGGTGATGTGGAAACACCTTAAAAATCACTTTATTTTTATAAATCGATTGTACAAAAGGTTTTCAACTGTATCCTCTTCTGAACAATTAAACACAAAAAAATTCATTTTCTTCCTCTTAAACATAGAACCTTAGTTGTATTGATTGTTATTTCATACCCTAAGCCAACTTTACTATTTTTAGAACTCATGCCCCAGAATTAATTAATCTTCAAAGATTCTTGGAAAGAATCTTTTCGTGAAATCAAAAGTTTTTTCTGCAATTTTGATCCCTTTCCTTTTTACAGCTTTTCATTCCAATTTCTCCAAAATTATTTAAGCCTTTTTTCATTCTTCTCATATATTTCAATTTGCCTTAAATTTAAGCTTTTACATTAGAAAAAAGTGTTGTTTTTGAAAAGTAACAAGTATGAGCTTCAAGTTATCTTAACACCTTGACTATGGGCAAGTATTATGTACTTCTGTGATCACCTAACTGAATCATTTGTTTACATCACACCGTGTTTTAAGCTCATTAAAATGGAATTAATGCAAGTTTTAGACCATAAAGATACCTCACTACTGGAACCTGATAGCCATTAGTGCATTGATTTTTCTCTCTTCAATCTCCAGTAAGTGTTCTCCCCAACTGACAATACCATCAACCATATCAGCAAGCCATCTAATTCTTCTCTTGCTTTTCCTAGCTTCTTTGGTGTTTGAATCAAATGGTTTCTCCTCTTCCTTTCCCATCATGTGTCCCCCCTATTGCTGTAACATTTTCCTAGCAAAGTGACCCAGTGGTTGTGACCAAATGAAAGCATCAAGCTTTCTTCTTGTCAAAACCAACATGTGATATTTTTACAATCCACAACTAACCTCCTCCCAGTTTTCTTATTAGAAAACTTCCTTCATTCGAATAAGCAAATCAATGCATATCCTGCCAGTTTATATCCATCTACGCAATGTCCAAGTCATCAATTTGGTTATCCAGTACTTTCAAAAAAGCAAGTCCCAGACTTCTGATTGATTGGCAAAGATGGACTAAATAACTTTCAACCCGAAAAACCTAGCAAGAACTTCTTTTTCAAGAATAATAGGTTGAAAGAAGTAAAAAGGATGCAAAGTACTGTAGGCACCAAGTAAAACCAGACTTAACCTTATTAGTGCTTTACTTTGTCTTTGTGAAAAAAAAGCAACATTTTGAGCACTTTGAAGATGGTTTTTGAGGCCACCTTGTATTTCCTGCTCGAAAAACCCTAAGGTTATTATACAAACCTCAATAGATACATGTATCAACATCTGTTTAGTATTCTCATAAGTCATTTGCCAGATTGGACCATTGCTGGGGCAAGACCTGAGAAACCTTAATAATTTTGCATCCTCAGTTATGACTTACAGCACCATGAGCGTTCCAACTGAGAAAGTAAATATAGTTTTAGAAAAACTTCCATATCCCTTTTTTCTAACCCTATATGAACTGGATATTGTAAATGCTTTAAAACTGATTTTGAAAACAGCCTTCCTGTAATTTTTCTTTGAATTTTGGCATTACCACCAAAACAAGTTCGATGGCTTTTCCCAGATTTCTTATGCATCCTCCATTTCCATGGAAAAGCCCTTCCATATGTTTTCCTTGGGAAAATGCTATCACAAGATATTGTTAGCCACCTTACCCCTTATTCAACAGCTTGAATTTTTCCTGTAGCAGTTACTGTGGACAGTATTCGAAATAACTCCAATCCTATCTAGTTGAAATTCCCTCTTCTGGGAGTTTTCCATTCTGAATTATCATTTCCAAACGATCATTTTCAATGTATCTCAAGGTAATGCTTCCTCATCAAGCCCATATATCCAGACTCCCTCCTCCTTTAGAATTGGGAGATTTGATATTAGAGAAAGCATTTTGTTTTGAGGAATCACCTATTGTTTTTGTTTCCGTGCAGCAACCAGTGACAGATGCATCTCCTATGGTATTATGATTGCTTCAATCATCACTAATATTTTTGTTAGAACTTCATCATTAGCAGGTTGAGACATTTTGGTAAAGAATGTGTAGAAGATTTTGTTGTGGTTCTAGTTATCCTTCTTACCAGAGATCCTCATCTTGGCTCTGATACCACTTGTAGGTCCTTGGTTTGATTCAAGATAGCCTTTTGTAAGAAACATAGCTTAACTTTAAAAAAATCCAAATAAACATTGAAGACACAGACTAAATGAAATATCAATTGGGTTAATGCGGAATTCTTTAACACAAAGAATGTAAAGAAAGAACAATACTACTAATTTTGCTCTTGATTGTTTTCTATTAAGCTTCAATGCTTCTATTTGAACTTATAAATAAACTCAATTCGTTAGGGTTCCCTTTTATAAACCAAGGAAACCCTAGAAAGGCTTTTACAAAAACGTGTGAAAAATGATAATGCATATCCTTTCCTAAGACCCGAACCTCCTAAAATAATCTCTAAGGTAAACTATATACCTCAATACTGCTACATAAACAGACTTAACTACATAACGACCCCTACAACTATAGTACTAGCCACTCTACCCAGTACTAACTATAGTACCTGCCAACTTAACTAAGTACTGCCAAACTAACTAATACCTACCAGACTAGCTGTTAACTACAGATATTAAGTCTTTTACAAAAATTTCCCAACAAAATATTGGTTTGGTGAGGGAATAACAAGAAAGAATGAGGTTTGATTTTACATGCAATGAGAGTGTTATACTAGTTCACTTTATGCCTGTAGTAACAATTCAAAGACTTAAGTAAAAATACTACCTTAGCAAAACTATCAAATGTGTAAAAAGGCCATAAGGGATGGTTTCATAAGAGATGAGTAAGCTTTTAGATTTAAACAAATCCCTAGCATCAGAGTATGAGACATGAGGAAGTGTCCCATTAACATTCTTTTCCCTTGGTTTCATGCCAGGATTTTTAATGTATCATTTTTCTTTCTTTTCCTTGTTTCATGTTGTGAACCTAGCATGCATGTAGACAAAGAGTGCATCCAACATTTTGATTTTTATATATATTAGTAGAGTACAATCTAGTGGAGTGTTGTTTGAATATAATTTGATGTGTTTTGGAGTTGTAAAGTTGGTAAACACGCAAGAGTGATATTTAAGATAGAAATGATAAAGTAATTTTTTTAGTATTGGGTAAATGGTGTGCTATTGTTGAAGTACGTGTTTTGTGTATAATGGATTTACATCATGCATAAAATGTGTTTTTTATTGCTAACGAATATAAAAAAAATATTAAAATTTATAAAAATAATTTTGTCGTAAAAATAATATAACACTTGTTTGTTGACGTAAACATTTTTATTTGTTTTTAGGTCGGTTTACCGTTTGATTGTTGATTTTTTTTAGTTTTACGCGATTTAACTAAACGGTTTGAAATTAAAAGTAAACGCGAAAAAGTTACTTGTTCAAATGACCTGAAAATACGATTGTTACAGTCTCTTATCCTCCTTTCCAAAACGAAATCTCCCCTCCTTTAAAAGGGGTGAACGAATGGGGGAAGGATAAGGCGATGAAGGATCTGAAGGAGTAGGAATATGCCACTCGTCAAACTATCCGAAAAATCCGCGCACTTCATGGGCAAACTCCTCCGACAAACAAACGTCAATGATATTTGACTTGATTAACCTTTTAGTCCATAAAAAATTTGCGAGGATTAATCTCGAATTATGCCCGAACTATTAAACTCCCCTGCTTCATCATTGACTCGAAGGGTAATTTCTTTCACCAAGTACAAATTTTCGATGTAAGCCTCTTGCCGTCCTCAAGAAAAGGTCCCCTAGGATAAAAGTACCCGAGGACGACATCGGTAATCAACTACAACAAAGTTGGGCCAAAAAATAAAACTTCCTACATTCACAAAAAGAAACATCTTTCTGCAACAACTTTCGGAAGAGCGACCGATTCGGTTCCCCCATGCGAGTTTCGAGTGTCATGCGGGTCGAAGTGAGTTTCGGGAGCCTAAAAGCTGCTTCAACATGGAATAGGCAATTAGATTAGTGAATAGCGCCAAGTATCGGCCAAGGCTAAGCACTCATCTCAGCTCCGGAAAATCCACGGGATAAGAATACTTAGTACGGGAGTCTCCCGAAGTTTTTCGGCAACTTTTTTAAGGAGCACCGCCGAACAATGTTTCATTAACAAGGGGTATTTGCTAAAATCCCTAACAACTTTTTCTTCCTTATTTACGAAAGAAGACCTAAACGTAGAAGCAAACCCTTCGGCATATGAAAGAAGAGCATCTGCGAAGCTAATAAAAGTGTAATCTTTGAAAGATTTGAAAGAACCTTTCAACCATTTCGATTATTTAGCTTTTTTCACGGAGCCATTATTTGTCGTATTAAAACTCGAGGAAAAGGTATTGACCGGTTTTTAAGGTTTTAGGCTTTCGACAAACTACGGGCTCCGAACGCGGGTCTTAGACAACCGGAGGTTGGACGTGTTGCCGGAACTTTCTTCAACAGGTAAGTTTTGGCGCTTTGTCCCTTTTTCCACCTCGGATTTTTCACATTCCCAACATACTTACAGGATAGGAGAAAGGGAGTAGGAGGAATCGTAGTTCATCATAAGAAAACACCATTCGGGTGTAATAGCTTTCCAACTCACCTTTCGGGTTAGCATTACGAAAATTACAAGGAAGAATCCCGAACCCGAGGGACATTTATTTAAAGAAATACTTTAACATGTTCTTTTTTATCTCATTATTCTGATTCGTCCCATTAAAGTTCTAGAATTCCAATTTTTCAATTCTGATTTTCATGTTAATAATTGATTTATGCATAGCTGTCATATTAACATCATTAGTCTTTATGTAGTTTTTTGAAAGATCATTCGAAGGTCCTAACTTGAGCCTTGGATAATTTTATGGAGCTTTTGAAAATTCGGAGTCTTTGGCAAATTATTTGTTTTCGATTGAATGAAGATATTTGCCGCTCTTCCATGATTGTTCGACCGTTGATAATTCCCCTTAATTTTTGAATTTGATTTTAATCGGTTTTGATTATTTTTGCATATACGTTTGATTAAAAACCGGGATGGGTCCTGAGGTAATTATTCTTAGCTACAAGCTAAGCAAAATTAACGATCACTTGTTGGTTTGGTAGGAATAACCCCCCGACATTATGTACCCCGAGTAACAATAAAGCGGTCTCTTAAGTGTATCCATCAACGGCTGGGCACTCGGTAAAAGAATGGGGACCACCACAAGTCTTGCATTTTGTATTCACTGATTTGACCGATGAATTTTTGTCACTCGTCAATCTCTAAAAATATCTTTATTCATCATTTCTAATTGGTTTTGAACAACGTCTGGACTCCGGTAAGTAGTAAGTAGAAGAAGTATTTTTCTAGACGTCCTCATCTTTGATTTTGCTGAAGTGTCACAATTGTTTGTTGGTGAGCGGTCCATGATCACGATCAATATCATAACATTTCTCCGGTGGCTTTTTTGCATAAAAAGTTTCCTCCCGCTTGCAGTTATTGATGGATCCCGATGGCTTAATGTTCCAAAAACCATTATAAAACGTAGTCAATTTTGGGTTAACTAAAAGCATGTTTATGGTTTAGGACAGACCGATCCAACGGACAATTTGAAACGCTCCCTATGCCATCGAAAATGAAACATGTGATTTTGTTCCCAATTTTCGTGATCTTCTTTCATTAGATTTAGTCCAACCATTGAAGGAGGAAAATCCTTCTAGAGAAATTGACCTCATCATATCGTCGAAAAGAGTGGATGGAATTACTTGGAAAGTGTGATCATAACAATGGCGATAGGCATGACGCATCAATGATATGGAAAAGAGATAAATGAAGGGCGTCATCGGAGACCCCATTTTTGGCCTCAATATGTTGAGTAAATTTCCCAAGCAATTTTCAATATTTACTATTTGTCCAAGCGTCGCCCCGGTACATTCGTGAATTTAGCAAGTAATATTGAACTTGTTGTATCATCAGTAGCCCCTGTAATTGGAATCGGGGGCATTGTTCGCCCCGTCCATTTAAGAACGGTGAAACAACTTCACTCCATAGATCGGGGGCAGGAACCCCATCAGGTCTCACCCCGAAGGTGGACCATTATGAATTAGAGGAGTGGTCCGTAGATGCGTTCCCCCTGAATTATATGAGAAATGCTCATAACTTCCTTCAAAAGTCCCAAAAATAGAATGACGGTGTCCACTCAAAATTTCCCCTTAAGTTACTTCTTCACATAGAGACTCTCGGGGGTTTCTCCTAAGAGGAGAAAAATAGATTTAGAAGAAGTAGTAGCGTAGTGCTCCATGCACTGAAAATAAAAAATAAAGTATAGAAACGAAAATATTTTTGTAAACCGATAATCAAACAAGTGTAACGGTAGCTCTCCGTAGAAAACGCACAAAGAAGCCGAGAGGGAGCGGGTAAGCGCGAAGCGTTTTTAAAAAACCTTCCTCCCTTTAGGTTACCAAAGTTCGTAGGATCAACCCATTTATACTCATTTATAGTTTTGATAATCTAAAGGAGGGAGCCGTTTAACCACGAAAAGTGACACAAACGGTTTATTTTTTTTTTGTGGTTTTTCTCAATTTGTGTTTTTTTGGTATTTTTATACTTTAATAAATTGAAAACAAAATATGTTTTTTTGTATTTTTTATTGTTTTATAAAAGATATAGAAAATAACAAATGAATACCTTCACGTGGACTGGTTCTTATCAAAACACTAAATCGACAAACTTCAACATTGATATATCGTTTCACAACCTCACTACCTTCCCCGGCAGTGGACGCCATAAATTTAATATTTCGATCCAAATAGTAAAATAAATAGATTAACATCAAAAACACAAAATTCACAAATAAAATAAAAGTAATAGAGAGTATCCCTTCGAACCTAAAAATTGCTTGAGGACAAACAATATATTTAATCTCCCTATGACCGTATCCCACAATTGGTGGAATTAGAAAACTTGCGAACTGTTCTGTGAATCGTGTCTTGAATAAACAATAAATTAGTTGGAATTGGTTACAAAAATCTAAATAACGCAAAAGCAAAAAAGATATAAGCTACATTAAAACAATTAAAGCAATTAATGAAATTTTAAGCATAAAGCGATAACGAGAAATTAAAAACAAAAAAAACGCGAACTAATTAACCAAATAACACAAAATTTAAAACCTAAAAATTCAAAATGCAAAGAATTTGTAACACTTAAAATACACTTTAAATAATTTTTCAAAACAGAAACCTATATTTATTTTAACTATTTTATAATTTTAAACAATTTTAAAAAACACCAATAATCTATAAAAATTAATAAAAATTACTAAAACTTATTTTATAAAATCTGGAAAAAAATTATAAAACGTATTAAGATCTAAACTTTAGGTTTAAAAAAATTAGAAACTGAAAATAAAAAAACACACTAAGCTGAGTTAAAAAAGCTTGATAAGCTAAAACTGTTTAAAATAAAAAAAAGGAAAAAAAGGGAAAATGATATAATAGGTTAACGAAAAAAGACTACTCATGCAACCCAGGTTAAGCCCATAGGAGTGGTTGAGGGGAAAGGTCACAAGGTTCGAAACCTTATGACTTCCATTTTGATAAAAACAATTATATTACTTTTTCTTTATGAGAAAAAAAGCATAAAAACCTAGTAACAATAAGCACTTTAAATAATTGGACTTTTTTAACTGAAAAATATTAGATAAGCAAGAAAAAGCTCAAAAGAATTTTCAGCTTTTGGATTTAAAACTTCAATTACATTTAAGCTTAACTAGTTTGGCCCTTATTTAGACTCTAAAAAGCAACTAGAAAAAGCAACACGCTTATTGAAACAGCTGTATAACCTAAAAGCACTAAAGGAACTAAAAAAATGAAGCAGACAAAATAAGCTAAAAAGCACTTAAGAAGCTAAAAGACAGATAGTTTAAAACAGACATCAAAGGGACATATGACAATTTTTAAGCTAAGATAAAAACACAATAAGCTAAAGGAAAAGGCTAAAAACCCTAAAACAGATTGAGACTTATGTTTAAATAAAACAATTAAGCTAAACTTAAGAGAATTGGGCAAAGGAATAAGCTAGAAAGAGGAATTAGAAAAAGTGACACGCTAAACTAATTTTTTTGGCTTATTGCATGAATGGCAGTATATTTTTTTTAAGCCTAAAACCTTAGGTACCACAATAAGTAAAATTTAAAAGCAAAACTAAAAACAAATAAAGAGACCGATACTAAATAAGCCCATAAACAAAATGGAATTAAGCTAAAAAGTTTAATCAAGATAATAAGCTATAAAAGAAAAAGATTAAGACATATCCAACTACTTGTTTGATACTAGGCTATTCTTTTGAAAACTGTTTTTGTTGTACATAAAATTTAAGAACTCTAAAACACTGAGAACACTAGACAACTTAAAAAAACAGATTGACACTAGTCCTAAATTAAGCACCTAAATTAGATCAAATTTAACAAAAGATAAGCCCATAAAATAAGGACTAGAAAAGCTCTGCACAATTAGACTCCATTTTTATGACTTCCTAAATAACTAGCAATACTCAACTGTTATTCTATCTAAATTGCAACAAATTTTTTCCCCAATCCAAATGACTCCAAAACAGATTGTTATTGTGACATTAGAAAACTCAAATTTTGGACTCAAGCAACTACAACATAAAACAAGCTTTTAAGAAAAAATGACAGGCTTTGGTAAGCTTTTTTGAGTGAACATTAGAACCTGCAACTTTAACATTTGATAATCAAACATTAAAACTTACTAAACCAACTTTAGCTTATTAAAAACTAACTATAAAAATTAAAAAAAAGAGCTTATAAAACTGACTTGAAATACCCTAAAAACCAGATTTTTTTTTAACATCAATTTTTAACCTTAAGAACTCCTTAACCAAACACCCCTTTTAAAAACATCAAAGAGCAACTTAAAAGCCTAAACGGAACAGGAAAAGCACAAATGATTAAACAGATTTAGACTTATATGATAATTAAAAAGGTACTTAAGCTAAAAAACTTAGATAATAAGCACTATATAATAAGCAGCACTAATAAGCTACTTTAGATTTTATTTGGACGGCTTTATGAAAACTAAGAACAAATCTAAACTAAACTATAAACTAAGCACATTAAGCGATTATAAAAATATAAATAAATATCCAAATAAGTCAAAGATTAAGCACAATAAGCAAATGAGAATAAGCTAACAAGGTAGTGAAAAAAAATTAAGCTAAAAATGGAAAAAGACCGATTTACTTTGATCCTAGCTAAACATGTGAATCATAAATTGCTCTTAAGAGCCTTAAATCTACAAGCTGCTATAAGCAATAAGCTCTGAATAATGCCCATCCAGATCTGGCTTTACTTCCAATTTGGCTTATTTTCAAGTTAATTGTTGAGTTATTTGATGATAATCTTATTCATTAAGCCTTTTAATAAGCTTAACTAAATAAGTGGTAGCTTAGTAGGAAATGAGAGCTATTTGAGCTTATTAAGTAGGATCTAAACTCATTTTAACAGATTTGCATAAAAATGAAATAAGAATTTAATACAAGATTCAAAAGATAAACTGAAATTTTATTAATATTAAAAGGATTACAAGCTGAAAAGGAAGTTACAATACTTAAAAGAACAATAAGCTTAAAATTACACTAAATAAGCTAAATTTACACACTAAGCTAGACGATTTCCATATTGTGAAACATTACTTCTAATGTTATAGTGGAAGAAATAAAGCTTCTAGGTTCCCTTTGAGAGCTTCCAATGCTTCAAACCTAGCCTTCAAAACCTTGACCAATCCCCCAAGCACTCATTTAGAGCCCTTGATCGGTGTGCCAGCCTAATCATCAACCCAATCCAATGTGGCTCAGGATGCCCAACTTGGCTAAATGGTGTGATGGTCACGTGTGTTATTCATCTAGAAGCAACTCGAGTTGTGTGTGGAGCGGAAGAGTGTTTTACCGGTATTTAAATTTTTGTTTGGGTGAAATGGGAGGGGAAAACGAAACGTGAAGATAGTATTTTATTGTACTTAGATGGTAAAAACTTTTGACCGGGTATGAAAGTAAGGCCATGACCTTTGTTTTTGTTTGGTCCCAAATGTATAATGATTAAGGATTTAAGGATTTTGGACTTTGTTATTAATTATTGGATTAAGGATATAGTATGAATCATAAGGGCTAGACCCCTGCCCATTAAAAATTGGTTACAGTTAGGCCCATTAAATGATGTATACGCCTGTTCGTCCTTGATTTCTCACCGCTCTTCCATTCCTAGTAGCTGATTATTTTTGTCCGTTGTTTACTTCGGATTTGTTTTGTGTCCCATTTTGGTTATAATCTGATACCTGCACAACATAATCACAAAAACACACATAACAATTTAATTTTTTCATGCATTATGGTCCCCATTTTAAGTGCTCATTTTAATAAAGGTAAATTTGATAAGTTGAATTAGACACATATCATTTATGCTTAGGGTATTACAAATATCCCCATTATCCCACCAGTACCAGTAGGGATCTTACCTAGGGATATTCCACGAGATATATGAAGAAGTCCCCTAGTATGATACAATAAAGGAGGAAAAAAGTAAGAATCAATCATAATGCCGACTGAATGGAGAGCTAACCACTGGAATAAACCTAAACCAGGGTGTTTAGTCCAGAAGATCTCGTAAGCAGTTGAAGGGGTTTTGAAGTAAATGAAAATGAAAATTGTAATGAAAAGGTAAAAAAGAAAAGAAGCCCTCCATACACATAGGGCAAAACCGTGTCAATACTCAAACTGTCAGAACACTAAGTATTGTCTATACATTGAAAATACAGTCATGGACCCAGTGACGTTAATGCACAACCTTTCCTAACACTTAAGGTCTCTCAACAGTCCCCCTTGATTTCATTCTCTCCACCGAGAATAACTACTTATATTCTATCGACTTTCTCACATCTGAGTTTAGTTTGAGATGAAAAGGGCAGTCAGCACCAGCCTCCGATTACTAAAAATCAAAGTGCACAATGAGTCTAGAGCCAAAAGTTAATCATCTAATAAATCTCAATTAGTACACTTGTCAAATTAATGCTCAAATTCACACAATGTTGAATAACCAAGGATATATAATAAGAGGTCCTACGCAATTAACCTTGTGATTTGCCAAACATCCAAGTGATATTACTCACAAGTGAAGAATTGGAAAATTCCTGCTTGAGCCAACATCAAACAAGCTCATGGAAGGTGACATAATCGATTCTAAATGAAATCAAACTTGTGACAACTGGAAAAAAACGATGTGCCAAATTTCTATCAGAAATCAAAACTTGTTCATTAATATATGATTAACGGTCTGATTGATGAATTTTTGAAATGATTAATCACTCTCGATTGTGGTCACAAAACCACTTTAGGCAAGTAACACGTCGAGATTTTCAAAATCAATTTTTATTTCAATGGGAGATAAGTAACTTGCGGTTCAACTCTTATCGTGTTTGACTGCTTTGATAATGTCTGCTTTGAGACGTTCCGGTAATGAGAACATGCTGAGTTTGATGAATCTAATGCATATGTGTTAGAAAGATTCTATACTTCAGCTGGAAATCCTGTCAAGGAGATTCTTCTTAAATTGAATCTACCTGATCACAGGTCGATCCTCACGGATTCGAAGGTTACTCCAACCAAACACGGGCGAATGACAAAGCCATATTCGTCCCCCCGCTTTATTGCTAACTGTTTTAATGCAGGATACTTAAAGATGGAGGTGAAGGTACCTGATTCCAGCTGACTCACAAGATTCATAGCCACATGCTCATACCCGACCGACAAACATAAAGACATCATGAAAGCTCAAGTACATGTTTCAAGACTTCCGCTACTCTGATACCGTACGTCTTTCTTGAAGTGACGAAGTATTAAAGTCAAAGAATTTCAAAGAAGTTTTCGTCACTCTGATACCGAACGTCTTTCTCGAAGTGACGAAGTGTTATAGTTAAAGAACCTCAAGAAAGATGCAATATTAAAGCTTTTCAAGATAACATATCAAGAAAGGTATGAGCATGTCGGTCCAGAAGTCACAAGTTCACAAGATGGCAAAAGATCATAAGATGACGAATAGAGATTATGATTAGATGATGATCTCAAGAAGCTCAAGGATTACATATAAGTTAAAGTCAAAGGAATGTGCTCCAGCCTAAAAGTCAAGGTCACTACAACATATTCACAAGAAGAAGAAAAGAAAGAAATTCAAGTCTGCGAGCACAAGAATGAAGACTCAGCATAGTATGCTAGGTTTAAGTTTTTGTAACATGAAGTGACCTCCCTTAGGGGGAGATTGTTAGGAATACAAAATTCCTAGAAAAGTCTCGGTCACTTCATGGATATCAGTAGTTAGCTCATTAAGTTAATATTTGGAAACTTACTTAGGTAGTTAGACCAAGGCCTATGGATAAGTCCATTAAGCCAAGGCCTATCCGCCCCTTGTAAGTATATATACACCTCTTCATGCCTTGGAGAGGTGGTTGGTTGGTTTTATTTTCTCATGTAATTCAAAAAGTATTTTCTCTCTCATCTTTCTCTCACTAAAACCTTCCTCCCAAAGTCTTTCTCTATCTAACATTTCTTGCTAAATATTTCATGCATGTGTTAAGTGATTATAGCAATTCTATAGTGTAAGGTGTTATCCTCCTCCCTAGGAGGAGGGAGCGACCAAATGAGGGGGGGGGGAGGACAAGTGATGTGCCAATTTATGGAGAAATGAGATTTAAGGTGGTACTTGGTGGTTTAATAACTAGAGGTTGAGACTTTAGTGGAATGTTTAGGTTTTTATTAAGTGTGTTATACTCTTATGAACCGACCATGGGTTTATAGAAGTGTAAAATGATTTAATTTTGGGTATTGGGTATAATAGTGGGTATTTGTTGAAGTATAGATAGGTATAGGTGCTTCTGTGTATGCTTAAATGTATTTTATTGTGAAACGTAAATGTTTTACGTAACCAATAAAAATAAATATGAAAAGTTATAAATTATCCTTGTAATAATTATATAACACTTGCTTGACGTAAAATTTTACTTGTTTGATGTCCGTTTACATTGAATGATGATTTTTAGTTTACGCGATTTAACTAAACGATGAAAATTAAAAGCAAACGAGTAAAACCCAAAAAATAAATAAGGGCAAGTATTGAGTCGTAAAATAACCTGAAATAATGGATTGTTACTGTCTTCCCTCGTTAAAGGAGCCTTGTCCGCAAGGCTCAAGATGCGGCACTTGTCGAGGGTGCGGTTTTTGTAAAGAGATGTGGATACTTCTTTCGGAATTGATCTTCACGTTCCCATGTGAACTCAGTACCTCTCATAGAGTTCCATCAAACCTTGACAATGGGGATACGGCTTTGCTTTAACCGCTTGAATTCACGATCCATGATCTCCACTAGTTCTTCAACCAAGTGAAGCTTGTCATCAATATGTATTTCATCTAACGGGATTGCCAACGCTTCGTCAGATAAACACTTCTTTAAATTGGACACGTAAAGCGTGCTATGAACCCTGCTTAGTTGTTGAGGAAGTTTGAGTCTATAAGCAACGGTTCCCACTTTGGCTAACACCTTGAAAGGTCTAATATACCTTGGGTTCAACTTCCCCCGTTTGCCAAAACGGATAACCCCTTTCTAATTTGATACCTTCAACATGACTTTGTCGCCCTTTTGAAATTCTAAAGGCTTACGCCTCACATCGGCGTAACTCTTTTGACGATCACGAGCGACTTGAATTCTGCTTTTGATTTGAATGATCTTTTCAATTGTCTCGTGAATGATTTCTATACCGATGAGCTAAACATCTCCGACCTCGGCCCAGCAAACAGGTGAACGACACTTACGATCATAAAGCACCTCAAATGGTGCAGCTATAATGCTCGTATGATATCTATTGTTGTATGAGAACTCAATTAGCGGTAAGTGTCTATCCCAACCATTTCCAAAGTCTATCACGCAAGCGCGTAACATATCTTACAGTGTCTGAATGGTTCTTTCACTTTGTCCATCAGTCTGCGAATGGTAAGCAGTACTCATATCTAAACGAGTACCCAAAGCCTTCTGGAACGACCTCCAGAAGTTTGACGTAAATCTACTGTCACGGTTACAAATGATTGAGACTGTTATTCTATGTCTCATGCCTACTTCTTTCATGTACAGCCTTTTCAATTTGTTAATTGGGTCATTTACCCTCATCGGTAAAAAGTGTACAGACTTAGTAAGTCGGTCTACGATTACCCATATGGTATCATAACCACTAGACGTCCTTGGGAGCTTGGTGATAAAATCCATGGTGATATTATCTCACTTCCACTGAGGTATCTTAGGTTGCACCAATAAACCAGATGGTTTTTGGTGTTCAACTTTGATCTTTAAGCACGTCAAACACTTGCTAACATAGGTGGCAATGTCGGCTTTCATGTTGGGCCACCAGTACAATTTCTTCATGTCTTGGTACATCTTGTCGAAACCCAGATGAACATAATATTTTGATTTGTGGGATTCATGCATAATCAAAGTCCTTACATCACCAAAGCATGGCAACCAACTTCTGTTATTCAAACATAGTGTTCCGTCAGCACGCGGTTCCAACTTCTCTTTCTTGAGGTTTTCTGATTCCCTTCAAGTTTTAACCAGCATACCTCCCACATCTTCAGCCTCAAGGTTTTCTGGTTTTCTTGCCTCAGTCTGAGCTTCCAAAATTTGTTTAGGAAGATCCAAACCAATATTCATAACTAAGGCTCAAACCCGTAATGGTTTAATTTGTTTTTTTTGCTTAAAGCGTCAGCTACTACATTTGCTTTTCCTGGGTGATAGTGAATTTCACAATCATAATCACTTAGTAATTCCAACCAACGACGTTGCCTCATGTTCAACTCCTTCTGATCAAGGATATGTCATAAACTTTTGTGATCAGTGAACACAATACACTTTGTTCCGTACAAATAGTGCCTCCAAATCTTTAGAGCGAACACTACTGCTCCTAACTCCAAATCATAAGTTGTATAATTCTTCTCATGAATCTTCAGTTTTCGTGATGCATAAGCAATCACCTTCTCATTTTGCATTAACACATCACCTAATCCTTTATGCGAAGCATTGCAATAAATAATAAAGTTCCCAGCTCCTTCAGGTAAAGCCAAGATAGGTGCACTACACAGTTTCTGCTTCAATAATTGAAAAGCGGTTTCTTGTTTGTAACCTCAATCAAACTTGACCTTCTTTTGGGTTAGCTTGGTCATTGATTTGGCAATCTTGGAAAATCCTTCAATGAATCTTCGATAATAACCGGCAAGATCTAAAAAATGACAATTCTCTGTTGCAGTCTTAGGAGACGCCTAATCTTTAATAGACTCGATCATGGCGAGATCCACGTGAATGTCCTTACTGTCAATCACGTAACTGAGGAACTATACTTTGGGAAAATTCACACTTAGAAAATTTGGCATACAACTCCTCTTTCTTAAGCAACTCTAAGATTAACTTAAGATGATCTTCATGCTCTTGCTTGTTCTTTGAGTAGATCAGAATATCATCAATAAAGACAATCACAATCTTGTCCAAGTATCGCTTGCACACCCGATTCATAAGATCCATAATACAGCTGGTGTGTTAGTCAAACCAAACGGCATAACTTGGAATTTATAATGGTTGTAACGAGTTTTGAATGTGGTCTTCGAGATGTCTTCTTCACGAACTCTCAGCTGAAGATAACCCGATCTCAGGTCGATCTTTAAGTAGACACTCGACCCTTGAAGTTGATCGAACAAATCATCAATCTTTGGTAGCGGATAACGGTTCTTTACCGTTAGTTTATTTAATTACCGGTAATCGATGCACATTCGAAATGATCCATCCTTCTTCTTGACAAACAAGACCGGAGCTCCCCAAGGTGAGGAACTAGGTCTTATAAAGCCTTTGTCAGAAAGTTCTTGTAGTGATCCGACAATTCTTTCATCTCGAACGGAGCTAATCGATAAGGCGCCCGTGCTACAGGTGCAGCATCAAGTACCAAATCAATTTGAAATTCAACTTGTCGAGTTGGTGGAATACCCGGCAAGTCCTCGAGAAATACTTAGGGGAAATCTTAAATAATTGGTACATCTTCAAGTCGCTTCTCCTTCAACTTGTCTTCAGCCTTCTTCGTGGTAATATGTGCCAAAAAGACATGACATCCTTTCAGCAAATACTTCTGAGTTTTGATGCACGAGATGATGTTTAATAGAGACTCGTGTCTGTTGTTACTTCCGTCACCACGAACAATTAAGATTTCATTCCCAAAGGGGATACGAATGATCTGCTCATCACAGACGATCACGACATGATACTTTGCTAACCAATCCATACCAATAATGACGTCAAAACTATCAAGCTCTACGGGCATTAAGTCAATGTTGAATGGGTGATTTAAGAAGTTTAAAGTGCAACCCCGTATGATAGTATTAACTCTAATTATTTTTCCGTCGGCTAGTTCGACATCATAATCATGGTCTAGTGTATTTGGAACAATATCAATTAGGGAACTAAATGCAGTAGACACAAAACTCCTATCGGCACCAGTATTAAACAAGTTAGAAGCATAGCGGTTGTTTAGGAGGAACATACCCGTAACTACATTGGCATCCGGGTTTTTGCCCTGCATTTCCCACCGCATAAGCCCTTGCTATTGCTCTACCATTCCCAACTTGGTTTCTATGGTTGTTATTCTTCACCTTAGGGCAATCCTTCTTATAATGCCCCTGAACCCCACATTCAAAACAAGTGACAACCCTTTGATTCTCTACGGGGGCTCTTTGGTTGTTGGCAGCAATAGTTGGACTTCTACAGTCATGGGCCAGATGGGCAGCTCTCTTGCAGTTGTTGCACTTGGGAGCACACTGCCCATCGTGATGGTAGTTGCATTTAGGGCACAAAGGTTTAGATCCTCCGTACACTTTCTTCTCCCTAGGCCCAGCAGTGTAGGCCTTTGCTACATTTTTTCTTTTGAAAGGCTACTATTGATTCTGGTTGTTTCTTGAGTTGTCATCAAGCTTCCTTTTGTTTTCATCTTGACGGTCAGCAAAAGTACGAATCTTTTGATCCATCAGTTCAGTTGCAAACTCAATTTCATCTTGCATTGTCTTGGGCTTAAACGTCATCACACTTCCCTGAATCATGTCAGAAAGTCCACTGACATACTTCTCGTCCTCATCAGATTCTTTGGGAAACATACTCCCGCACAATAGTTCTAACTTTTGGAAACAATGTTTATAGCTCAACACATCAGTACCTTTGACTTTCAAATTCCAGAGTTCAATTCCTAGTTTCTTGATCTCGCCTCTCGGGCAGTACTTATCAGTCATCTTCTTTAGTGTCTTCCATGTCATTCCATATGAAACCTCATGACCAACAGTCTTAATGTGGGAGTTCCACCACGTCAGAGCATTTCCAAGAAGAGTGCAAGTAGCAAACTTGATCTGGCACGCGACGGTGCAGTTGCTAATATAGAATACAAACTCTATCTTCTCAAAACACTGAGTTAAACTAACAACTCCTTCAGTACCCTTGAAATTAAGGGGTTGACATTTTAGGAAGTCACTGTAAGTGCACTCACGAGCAGCTCGCTCTGTTCTTCTGCCACTTCGAGACTCATGGCTATTATCACCATTTCCACTGCTTCTATGTGCTTCATACTAAACCAAAGCATCATCAAATCCTTGCGCTATTAGTGCTTTAATGGCGGCATCATTCATAGGTGTGGTGGTGGTTGTTGTGGTGGTTCTCTTTGGCGGCATTTTCTTCAAAATCATAAGAAAATATAATACACGTTAGATTTCATACAATCATAAACGCGACAAGACATATGCATAATAAATAAAATAAGATCACATCACACAGTGAATTATACAACCGAACTGAGATCAACAATGACATAAATAAATCAACATTCATACATAACAATATTGATAATCATACATGATAGTTTGGTTACAAATTACCAGTACAAATGAGATACAAAATGAAAATACGATCCTAAAGCCATGCTAGATAGGAGTTACCCGTAATACTTATCATGCCATACAAGATAGCTAAAAGATGAAACAAAATCCCTACAGCCTACTGGCTGAGAGTTACCTATAAAACTTCGTAGGCTATACATGATAACTAACAAATGGTATAATACTAACAACTGCTACCAGCATCAGCTGGTCCATCCTGAGGCTCTGGATCTCTAGCAGGCTCTGGCTCTCTGGTCTTGTCATGTCCCTGCTGAATGTGTCGAGTCAATCTGTCGCTGTCCTCAGTCCTCTATCTCTACAGAACACTGATCTGCTCTTGCAATGCCCTAACCTCTCCTCGATATGCTAGGAGCTCAGCATGTACCGCCCTGTTACAGTCTATGTCCTGCGACCATACCTGCCAGATGTACCTAGCCTCGCTCTTTAAAAGCATAGCTGTGTGAAGATGATATCGCCTATCTTAAAACAACGTGTTGACTTAGGCTCTCTAAAGATCTCGGTCATCCTAGGCGTCCTCAAATCGAACATACATCTCATGAGTATCCCGAGCAAGAGTAGTGGCAAGATCTGTCACTCTATGGCTCAACTCCTTTAAAGTGGTCGGTGCTCTCCCCTCCATATCCCCAACCATGTCATCCTAAACATCCGTAATCTTCTAGCCAACCTCTCTAGACATAGGGCATCCAGGGGTGGCATCCACAGTATCAACAATACTATAATAAGTAGCATGAGTAACATCCAATCCAGGCTGTCTAGCAGTAGCAGCTGCTGAACTCTCCCCCACCTCAAACCTAGGAGTGGGAGCAGTCAAACATAACCTCTTCCGAGGCAGCACATCAGCCTCGGGAACATCCTCCCTACGGTTAGTAGTAGGTAATAGCAAAGGTGATGATGGTGCAGGTAATGGTAGTGGTGGTGAGGGAATCTAGGGGAGTGGAGATAATAGTAGAGTAAGTGGAGATGGTAGTGGTGATGATGAAGGTAGTGCAGTGGCAACCGCAACAATGAGTGCCTCAGTAGCAACTGCCATCGGTGTCTGGGGTCGGATAGATATCATAGCCCTGCGAAGTCAAGGTGATGGTACAAGTGGTGGTGATGCAGCTCTCGACCGAATCATGGCTACTCTGTAGCCTAGTGGTACCTCAACATAAGTAGGGCTAGTATGGGTAGGTGGCGATGGAGGTGTAGGAGCAGACTCGTCGGTCTCAAACGCCTCTGTATCATCAGCTGAGGGGACAGGGTCAATAGCAGGTAATGTAGTAGAGTTGGCCAGAGCTAGATGCTCCTCCTCTTTTGAGGCCTCGTCCTCGTCCTCCTCGTCCTCCGTATCATCATCATCATCATCATCGTCATCATCATCATCATCATCCCCTCCATCAGTAGGATAATCAACAAGATCCTCCTAAAAGGTCCTCCTCTGGATCCTCCTCTGAAGGATCAAAGTCAGCAACATAGCCCGATAATAGGGATGTAGGTGAAGCATCAGCCAGTAGAGGCTGATCCTCAATAGGTACCTCATCGTCAGATGGTACCAAGTACCTCGGGTACTCTAGATAAGGTACGTAGTCAGGTGAAGTTGGGTGCTTAGGACCAGGCACGTAGTCTGGTGATGGTGGGTGCTTGGGTCCAGGCACGTAGTTAGGCGATGGTGGTGCCCACTCTGGAAACTGCGGCGCCTCCTCAAGGGCCTCTGGCTCATCATTAGATACCCACTGAAATCTCTATGGCTCAGAATCAGAATAAACAGACGTGTATGTAACTGTCAAAGATGACATGACTGATGTAACAATAAAATTAACTTATATAAGTATAATATATAAGACATGTATAGTAATATACGTAATATAATATAAGTATGTATATAGATTATGTAAGCAGTCAATGTAAACAAATAGTGTATGTATGTTCGTGAAAAACTTTTATATGATGCAATGTTTGAAAATAGTTATAGTCCAAGCAAAACATTTGACCTGGTTCTCTATAACCTTGGCTATAGATACCAATCTGTCACACCCCCAAATAGGGTCGCAGCGGAATAAGGGTTTGAGAGTGTTACTTCATAGATCAATAGCACAAGATATGAGAGAACAACCTCTAATGAGTCGTTTGAAAATGATACATTGCATTTAATGAAATTGTTTGTTACAAAAGCTCATAGCTTAACTTGTTCATCCTTGAAAAATATAAAGATTTTAATACATAACAAATATTTCCTAAATGTAATGCACACAAATCTTTATGCAATATGACTTCCAAAATGACGACATCCAATGTATCCTTGCCCTTGTACCTTATTGACCTGAGAAAACATGCTTCAAAACGTCAACATAAAGTTGGTGAATTCACAGGTTTAGGTAATGTTTAAAGTAGGACCACAAGATTTTAAAGTGTAAGACATGTAACACATATAATATCTCAAAATGTGATTACGCCTGCGCTAAGCTCATGACACTGAAGCTACAACATGTGTGTATATGAAAATTAATGCCAATAATGTGCCCGTGTAGATGTTCAAACCGCAACATCCAAATCCGACATGGTATACGCCCGTTAGTTCGGTACCGCCAATACTAGTGAGCGCTACTCACCCAAACGGGGATGTCAATCCCAAATAGATCTATTCATAACATTCGCGCTTACAACCAGTAATTAATAGTTCATGATTCATGGGCATAGTAGGTCATAGCTACTTAGGCAAACTCGTAATTTGTTTAAAGTGTACTTGCGTCCAAATATAAAAACAATGCATGTTTCTCATCCCAAAGTTGTAAACCATTATGATTGTATAAAAGCAGGCTATGAACTCACCAAGTGAATGAATTGATTATATAAATCAAATATGTAAATTGTCCTGTGAAATTCGAATACAACCTAATTAATTATAGGCCGTATGAGTATAATGTATTTACTATAATTACCACAATATAAATTATAGAGTTACATCACCACCTAATATTTTTTGTTTAATTTATAAAAGACAAACCCATATTTAAATCGTACTTGTTAAATAAATGTTGAAGTATTTGTATCCGTAAAGAAAAATGTTATTGTTGTCCAACCATTGATTATTTGTTAATAATACTTGATTTAGTATTTTTATCGTTTATATAATGATATTATATAAATAGTTTAATTGTTTTATAAAATAATAATTATAATGTTAAAAACGTATATAAATATTATATAAGTACAACTACATTATTTCTTAATGTTTTTATAGCCCAAACGGACCCGAAAACACTCGTAAACCACTTTTTACATTTCTAACAGGTTTGTTGTATTTTATAAAAATGCAGAAAATTGTTTATAAAAATTAATTAGATTTTGTAATTTCTATTTATTTGAAATCTTTAAAAACTCGTAACTAACTCATTTTAACTCCGTTTCGCTTGTTCTTTATATGTATGAAATCGTGACGAGATAAACTATTCAAATAAAATAGTCACAGATTTTATAAAAATCTGTGTCGAAACAATAAACTTTGACTGTTTTTATAAAATCATTTTTATAACTTTTAATCTTACGAAAATCGTATCTCCTTTGTTATAACTCCGTTTTACAAGTACTTTATATGCATGGTGTCTATTGAGATGATCTATCATAATATATATATATATATATATATATATATATAGAGAGAGAGAGAGAGAGAGATGAGATCATGAGAAAACTTGATCTCGGTAGAAAACCTAGAAAACCACTTCACAACCGTTGGATCAAGCCATCCTCCCCTCCTTTTTTCCCTTCATAACTACAGGGACCTCATTGTAACTTTGTAACTTTTTCAAGGTTTATTTTGTAAATTCCCAACTTTTTTTCCTTACCGTATAAAATGCCTAATTTATTATTTTCGTTTTCTTGCTTTCTTTGATCATAGGCTCCATTGTTTAATTAATAATATCTTCAATCAACAGCAATAAACAGTTTATATCATATTCACTTAATTATCGAGTCCTAATTGCTCAAATCGGAGATAAGAGTAAGTTTTATAACTGATTTTGGTTTTAATTTTGTCCGTTTTTCTATTTAAAATCAAATATAAAGCATATATATATATATATATATATATATATATATATATATATATATATATGTTTGTGTGTGTGTGTGTGTTTGTTATTGTTAATCAGTAACAGTCAATGTTCATTATGAGTTAGTATTTTGTTTTTGTTTTAATTTTCTTCGGTAATGATGTTTGATATATCAATTTATGAGTTTTGTGATAAAGCTTAGAAGTGGTGTTTTTAAAAACTGCACACAAGATGTTTGATAAAATCTCTAAATGATATTTTATAATTTTGATGCATTAATTATCAAACTGACACAATGTGTTTGATAAAATGCCTAAATGAAAATTCATAACTGTGATGCACCGAATTTTCATCATTGACTTGTTGAATGATTTAATATAATGTTGTTAGTGACTTTCTAAGATTATGTTGATATTGATATGCACCGACTCATATAACAGTTATGCACTTGCCGTTAACAAACGGACGCCCAATGAATTTAAGCTCTCCCATTTTTGCCCAACGAATATACTTGGCATGCACTAGCATACCTCTATAAGTTTATTTGCTCACTGGACAGCTTGCTTGATGAGAGTATATTGATATGTAAATGTGAAATATTGTTACAGATCTTATGGTGCTTAGAATTCTAGATTAAGAGACGACACATGATTAAGGACTACAAACAGGCTGAGATGCTTTGCACCAAGGTCTGTGATAACAAAGTTCTTAGTTTCGCTCCATCGAGTCCCAGCCGTCTACTCACAAATGGGTATGTTTGGGTTAGATTTTACCATTAGCGGGTCAAAGTGGTTGATAAGTGTAAAATACACATATCCATTTATACCTAAAATAACCCAATTAAACCCAAAACAGTCCAAAAATAGCAAAAATATGTTTGTATTTGTGTTTTGTGTGTGCAGGTACGGATAAGTCAAAAATCACAAGAAAACAGTCGAAAGCAAGCAAACACGGACACGAGAATCAGAAGAGTTCAAAAAGAAGCCAAAGATTCAAAGCCGAAGCCCGAAAAGTCAAGCCTCAGTCAAATTCAGTCAAACATTGTTTAATAAAAATCAACAAAGACCATTTCCTCTTTTTATGAAGCCTCAAGGGCTAGTTTTGCTATTTTCGAAAGTTATTTATAACTTGAAAAAGGGAAAAGGAAGAGAGGGGCTAAAAGTGCAAACTTCCCAAACTCCAACAGTTTTAACTGTCGAAATAAGGGCGCCAAAGGTGTTACTGTTCACCCATCGTCCCGAAAGTTACCATCCAGTCAAAAACAAAGGGGTTTCTCAAATTAAAGGGCTAGATGGTCAATTAAGGAGCTCATAAGTGCAAGGCAAGGGTCAAATCAGTCTTTCCAAGAGATTCATTAGCTCAAGTTCAAGCTAAAGCCACGTCAACAATGGTGAAAGCACAAATTTATGTGGGTTTTTGTGCTAAA
>BQNB010039142.1:0-48264 GCA_026074375.1 Tanacetum coccineum | reverse complement strand
ACTCTGACACCAACAACTTCTGAAGCTACAACCACATTTCCTTTACTTCTAGATTTCTCATATGTATTAAAGTTTAACGACAGAGTTACCAACTTAGAAAAAGGTTTGTCTAAGATAAAGCAAGTTGACCAGTATGCTCAAGCTCTCTTCACCATTCCTACTATAGTAGATCGTTACATTGACAACAAACTTAGAGAAGCTATCCAAAAGGCCATTCTGGCACATAATTTGGACTGTAGAGAAGAAGCTCAAGCTGAGAAGAGGGATTACATAGAACTCGTTGACACATCAATGAGAGCTATTCTTAAAGAAGAAGTCAAACTCAACTTCCTCAGATTCTCCCTTAAGTAGTCTCAGACGTTGCAACTCCTATAATAGAGAAAAATGTCACAGAATCATTAGAAGCTGCAGTCTTGGCAAGGTCTTCCTCTCAACCAAAGTCTACTTATAAAGCAGCTGCATCACTCTTTGAGTTTGAGCTTACAAAGATACTTATAGACAAGATGGATAAGAACAAATCATACGATAAAGCTGACTATAAAAGGGAGCTTTATGATGCACTAGTCAAATCTTATCAAACTGATAAAGATCTATTTGATACATATGGTGAAGTATTTATGTTGAAGAGGAGTCGAGACGACAAAGACAAAGATCAAGACCCCTCCGATGGATCAGACCGATGGATGAAAAGAAAGAAGTCAAGCAAGGAAGCTGAGTCATCCAGAGATTCAAGGTCAAAGGAAAAGAAGTATTCAAGCACCTCTAAAGACGCTTCCCACTCTCAACATAATCCTTCTGGCAAGTCTGCCCATGCAGAGGAGCCAAGTCATAGAGTTGATGACTCGAGAGAGCAACAGAATCAAGAGTTTGACACGGGGAACAATGATGAACAACCCGCTGACAAGGAGGTTTCAAAGGCTACCTGGTTTAAGTAACCCGAGTGACCTCTAACTCCTGATCCTGATTGGAATAAGAGACAACATGTTGACTTCCGACCACCTCAGACTTGGATTAGTCAAGTTTCTTGTGCTAAAGAACCTACTACTTCATTTGATGAGCTCTTAAATACTCAAATCGACTTCTCTGCATTTGTCCTGAATCGGCTTAACATTAAATATCTGACTCAAGCCATTCTGGTTGGACCGGCATTTGACCTACTCAAGGGCACCTGCAAGAGTCTTACAGAATTAGAGTTTCATCTTGAAGAATGTTCCAAGGCAACAACTGAACAACTCGACTGGCATAACCCTGAAGGCAAGCCGTATCTGTTCGATCTCAGTAAGCCTCTCCCGTTAATTCCAAATCATCGAGGTCGTCAAGTTATCCCTAAGGATTACTTCATCAACAATGACTTGGAATATCTGAAAGGAGGAAGCTTAAGCAAATAATACTCAATGTCCATTACAAAGACAAAGGATGCTACTTATGAGATTAAATGGTTTGAAGACTTGGTATCCAATCTATGGAGTCCCGTGAAGGTGGTATATGATAAACATGCCTACTAGGGTACTTCACACTGGGGTCCTAAACGTCAACATTTCTACGGGTTTGCTGCCAACATGTCTTCGTCAAAGAATGTCTACTCCAAAAAATGAATCATTGCGGTTACCAGACTTACGATTATAAAGAAGTATGACTACGATCACTTAGAAAAGATTGAAGTTCGTCAAGAGGATCAGAAGCTGTACAAGTTTAGAGAAGGTGATTTCTATGACTTCGCCTACAAGATGTAGAAGACATGTTACTTCTACTAGTTCAATAGAAGTTGACCAATCTCATAATCGACAAACGGTATGACGTGAATGTGGCATTACGTATGTTCACCATACAGATTATCATTCAAAGGCTGGTGGAAGATCTTCAATTAGGTGTCGAAAGTTACCAAAAGAAGCTCAACCTTACCAAGACAAACACATTCAGGTTGAATCTCAGGAACAGAACCGCATACAATGCATATTCAGACCCTAAAGGAGTTATATACAAGGACCAAAACAACATAAACAGATTGATGCACGCTGATGAACTTCATAAATTCAGTGATGGCACGCTCAATGATGTTCGGACTGCTCTTCATGATATTGCTATGGGAATAAGGATGGAATATCTGCCAAAGAGGAAATGGAGTAGATTAGACAAACGAAGGGCTCGGGTTATGATCCAGGATATCGAAAAGTAGCTCTTTCAAAGGAGGCTAACGCGGAATCTGAAGAAGTTCATTGGTGGAAGAGAATACGAGAATGACCTTAGGCTGCTGTAACGGACAATATGATTTTGTCATAGTTTGTCCTATCTCATTTAAGGTCAACTTCTTGTATATTATAAATTTGTAAATATGTACATACGTAGTGTAAGACTAGAATTAGGCATATATATAGTATTTGAGTGCGAATTTTCAAGGATTTCTTTGTAAATTCAAATTTTTTCAAATTAACGCACTCAAATACCATATTATTCCCTTATAAATTGAGGGGAGCATTAATATGTTCCTATATTTGGCTTGTCAATAATTGGACATTTTTTCTTGAATCTATGAATATTTGAATCAATTGATATCCAAAATATCAAGAGATTTGATATTTTTGATAAGGGGAGAAAATGTGATTAAAATATATGGCTAAAGATGTGAATTTCAAGGACTCAAATACAAGCTTCTCCTTTCATGTGCTAAACGTTTTCGAATATCGATGCACATGTTGAGAGGGAGCATTACAAATGATTTTAAGGCTGTGAATGATACCAAAAGACCGACCATGTATTTAATTATTTGGAGTTATAAGGTGGTTAGGTATAGGTATTCGTTCCCACGATCCAGCCAGAACCAGAGAGATCTACCCAGGGATAATCCACTAGTTAGTGTATAAGTCCATATGTATGATATAAAAAAGGAGTAAAAGTGAGAATAAAGGAAAAGTGATGACTGAGATGGAGCTAGTACTGGAACAAACCCAACAAGGTAATAGTTATAAAGTCTCGATAAGCGCTGAAGGGGTTGAAAAATTAAAAAGAAAAGTTAAGATAAAAGGTGAAAAGAAAGAAGCCCTCCTTACACCTAGGCAGAAACTGGGTTAATACATCTGCTATCAGAATCACAAAGATGATTGCTGACATTGAAGACTGACATCATGGACCTAGTGATGTAATGCACGACCTTCCCTAGTCACTCAGAATCTCTCAAAAGATTTTTGTTTCATTTCTCACGGAGATTAAACACATTCTATTGACTTTCTCACTCCGAGTTAGTTGGTATTGAAAAGGTGGTAGTCTGCTCTAGCCTCTGATTACTAAAACCAAATGTGCACTATTGAGTCTAGAGCCAAAAGAGATCATCCATAAATCTCATTAGGACACTTATCCAAAATATGCTTGCTAATTCACACAATGTGAAAAATAAGAAATGTATATATATAGTCCTACGCATTATCCTTGTGATTTTGCCAGAACATCCGAGTGATACTTAAGTTTTCACAATGAAGATGGAAATACTGCTTGAGCCAACATCAAACAAGCTCTTGGTAGGTGACTTGTGAGATCCTACAAGGATCGAACTCGTGACATTGAAAATCGATTCGGTCTAGCTTATGAATTGACGAATGAATTTTGAAAAGATTAAAACTATTGGTGTGTCATAAAAAACCGTTTGCATCTTGACACACTGACTGATTTTCTAAATCAATTTTCAATCTTATGTCCATAGGAAGCCTCACAAGGGTATCTAGATAGGAAAACTGAACACGATTTGACGGCTTAATCGGGAAGATAGTAACCTACCGGTTCACTCTTACCGTGTTGTCTGCTTTGAGACACTTCGGTAATGAGAATGGCTAGTGCACATGCGAAACCCTGTCAAGGAGATTCGTCAAAATTCTACCTGATCACAGGCAGTATTTATACTGAGTAACGGGAAACCGTGGTTGTTACAACTGTATTCGACGAAGTGACAAAGCCACTTTCGTCCATATATGTTGTTTATCACTAACCCATTTATGCAGGTTTCCTGACGGTGGTAGCAGTTTCTCGATGACGAGTCGAAGCCAATACCACATGCTCATACTCAACTGACATATATAAAGACATCATGAAAGCTCAAGTACATGTTTCAAGACTTCTACTACTCTGATACCATACGTCTTTCTTGAGGTGACGAAGTGTTAAAGTCAAAGAATTTCAAAGAAATTTCTATCACTCTGATACCGAATGTCTTTCTCGAAGTGACAAAGTATTATATTAAAATATTTTTAAGAAAGATGTCTTATTCAAGCTTTCAAGACCAAGTTTGAGCATGTCAGTCCATATGTCACAAGGGCATAAGATGGTGAAAAGATCACAAGATGATGATAAGAGATTATGCTTGGTTGATGATCTCAAAGAAGTTCAAGTTCACATACAAGTCAAGCCTATCAGAACAAGTTCAAGCCTAAAGTCAAAGATCACTATGCCATGTTCACAAGAAGATGTCAAGAAAATAAGTCAGCAAGCACAAGACTAAAAACAAAGCATAGTATGCTAGGTTTAAGTTTTTGTAATATAGAGTGACCTCCCTTATGGGGAGATTGTTAGGAATACGAAAGTATCAGTCACTTCTATTAATATCATTAGATAGCTTGTATAGTAATATTTGGAAACTAGATAGGCTAGATAAGCAAAAGCCCATGGAAAGCCCATAGACCTAAGCCTATGGCCGGCTACTAAGGTGGTATATAAACCCTTTCCATGACATGGAAAGGGTGTTGGTTGTTTCATTTCACACATAATAATACATGTTTTTCTCTTTCACTTTCTCTCACTAGAAACAACCTCCCACTCTCTTTCTCTCTCTAGATTTCTTCAAGTTCTTTATGTGTTTAAAGATTACTTAGATTCTTTATGTATATTTAGAAGAAAAATGTGGCTGCTACTTCCAAGGTTTGTATTACCAAGTACCAAGCCAAGACCTAGAAAGGGGTTTAGTTAGGGCTAGTGATGATAGGTCGTTATCTTACATGTTTGATGTTGAAGAGATATTTGGTAGGCTTAATCTTTATCTTGATCACTTAGATATGGATCTTTCAGAGTATTTAAGTCAAGCTATTACATATGACATGGATGTTTGTGTTTCTAAGACAACTGGCCCTCCTAAAAAGAGGTATTGCAATGACTTTACCGTGCATGAGATGGTTGATTGGGCTGAGATGGAAGTTCAAAATCAAGAGGGTGTGGAAACTAGTACTAGGAATATAGATAAGGGTATTGATGCAACAGATGGTGTCGAAGCTAAGACTTGTACTATAGACAAGGGCAAAGAGAAGGTTAGTGAAGATGCAATAGAGGTTGTTCAAACTAGGAGAAGTACTATTAAAAATGACATTGAGACTGAGTATGGCAGTGATGATGATAGTGACTATTAGTCAGATAAGTCAGTTGACTATCTTAGTCCTGGTGAAAAAGAATTGATTCAGCTTAGAAATAGGATTAAAGCTAATAGAGAGGCAAAGGTTAAAGCAAAAGATAACCCAATTTTAGAAATGAGTGAGCCAAATAATGAAAATAGTATGCCTGCTGAAAATGTTAGAGGTGAGACTTTTGAGGAACATGATATTTACATAAATTAGCTTTTGAAAAGTCTTAACACTACTGATAAGGATGGAATCACTGAAGATCCTTTCATTTCTATTGAAAAACATATGGAGAGGTATCCAATGTATGATGAAACAACACATTGGAGACTAAGGAAACCAAAGGTAAAAGCATATGAAGTTTAATTTTTGTTTCTTTTTTTAGTGTACAAATGATGTATATTAACACATATTTATGTTTCAATTGCAGGTTGGTGAAAAGTATGTAAGTGTTGCCCAGTTTAAAGAGTGCCTAACCTACTATGCTTTTGAAAATGGTTTCTCTTTGTGGTATGAAAGGAGTGGAGAAGTTAGGGTGGTAGCAAAGTGTGGACAAAGACCAGCTAGATTGTTTGATCCTGAGAAAGGTAAACAAAGAAAGCAGACCAAGTACCCTAGTGCTAGTAGTGATGACTTGCCTACATGTCCTTATAGATGTTATGCTAGGTGGATGACTGATAAAAAAAACTTTTCAATGCATATCCTTAGAAGATGAACATACATGTGTTAGGAATTTTAACTTTGGTTCATTGGTCAACTATAAGTGGATTGCAAAATTATTTGGTGAAAAGATTAGGGTTAACCTAGATATCAGGTTGTGTGATATAGCTAATTTAGTGATAAGAAAGTATAAGTGTAAGGCCAGTCCCAATCAGTATACAAATGCTAAGAAGTATTCATTGATAGAGTTTGAAAAGACAGTTGGTGAACATTATGCTATGTTGAGATCTTATGGGAAAGCAATTTTAGATTCCAATCCTGGGTCCACTGTAAAGTTGGGAGTGATTGTAAATCCTGATGGCAAAACTTACTTTGATAGGTTTTATGTGTGTTTTGCTGGATTGGCAGATGGATGGAAGGCAAGGTGTAGGATAATAATTGCTTTAGATGGTTGTTTTCTTAAAAGGCCTAATCAAGGTGAAATACTTACTGCAATTGGAAGGGATGGGAATAACCACATTTATCCAGTAGCTTGGGCAGTGGTAAATGTTGAAAACAAAGACAACTGGACTTAGTTTTTGGAGTTGCCGGAACAAGACTTAGGTAGCAGCAGAGAAAATGGACTAACTATGATGTCTGATCAACATAAGGTAAGCAATTATATCTGTTATAAACTTTCCCAACCAGTATATTTGTTCTAATAAAATTTCATTTATATAGGGTCTTATTGAAGCTGTTAAAGATTTCATGCCAAATGCTGAGCACAGGCAATGTGCAAGGAATATTTATGAAAACTTTAGGAAACAATACCCTGGCTTAGAGTTTAGGCAATTGTTTTGGGCAGCATCTAAAGCCTCATACCATTAGCTTTTCAACAAGGTTATGGATAAGATAAAAAGTGCTAACCCAAATGCACATAAGTATCTTATGGATAAGAATCTAAAATCTTGGTCAAAAGCATTTTTTTGAGGTTGACAGAGGTTGTGAATCAATAGAGAATAGCTTCAGTGAATGCTTTAATAGTGTCATTGTTAATATTAGACATAAGCCACTATTAACTATGCTATAAGCCATTAGAGTGATAGTGCTTGAAAGGATGAACAAAATGAGGGAAATTAGTAGGAAATAGAATCCTGGAAACATCAAAAAGAGATTGGAAATGCTGAAGGAACAACAAAGGTATTTTTCCCTTCAATGCTGTAAGTTTAAATAACTTGTATAGATTGACACTAATAACCAATAATTGCAGGTTTTGGCATGTAATACCTGATGGTGGGAATCTTTTTAATGTGAGATCAGGGAGTGAAGGATTCACAGTTGATGAAGGAAAGAGGACCTGTAGTTGCAGGATGTGGCAGTTATCAGGAATACCTTGTGTTCATGCCACAAAGGTAATCTTTTTGATAAATAGGGTACCTGAGAGTTATGTCCCATCTTGGTTTAAAACAGGCATGTATTTTGTGACTTATCACAACTATGTTAAACCAGTCCCTGATATGAATTTCTGGCCTGATTAGAGCATGTACTCTACTATCTTGCCACCAAAACCTAGGAAAATGCCTGGTCGGCCAAGAAATAAAAGAATTAGATATGTGGGTGAGGGTGGTAGTTCAACTAGAGTCTCTAAGGTAGGTGGTAAAGCAAATTATTCAAACTGCAAAAAACCTAAACACAACAAAGCAAGTTGCACAGAACCTATAGTTAAACAAACACCAAAACCCAAAGGAGTGGTAGGTAGGCATAGAAATAAGCAATCAGTGGATGATTTAAAGGATGTTGATGTTGTTCAGAGAGTTCCAGTGAGGGATGAAGGTGCTGGTGGGTCTAGAGGAGGTGGTAGAGGGTCTAGAGGTGGATCTAGTATTTCAAGAAGAGTTGATGGTGGGTCTAGAGGAGGTTCTAGTGTGTCTGGTAGTGCTAGTGGGTCGACAGGTAGAGCAGCTGGTGGGCCTAGTGGTGGTAGTGGGTCAAGAGGTAGAGGTGCTAGTGGGTCTGGTAGTGCTAGTGGGTCAAGAGGTAGAGGTGCTGGTGGGTCTAAAAGGAAACTTGTTTCAAGTGCTAGAACACAAAAAAGACAAGGCAAGAAGAAGGTGGGTACTTCTGAATTTCCTAAATGGTTTGGATTGCCAGATGAAGACCAAGTGCAGACACAAGATGAACCAGTGCAGACACAAGATGAAGACCAAGTGGAGCAGACATAAGAACAAGCTGAGATAAACTTGACTCAAGTGGAGCAAACCCAAGAACAAACCCAGGAGCAAGTGCAGCCATAAGAACAACCACAACAAGCTGCATTAAGGATGCCAAGTACATGAATCCTCCAAAGGAAGTTGGGAAAACAAGGCAGTAGTTAAAAGACTGCCTTGAATGTGGATGTTTGAACAATTCACTTTTAATATGCCCATTTTGTACATGTGAGGGTATAGGTTGGTAAACATTTAACCAATATGTTGGGTCTGTAATATTTGAACGAAACCCGTTAGTACCAGGTTGGTACTACTAAGCTAACAATCAGTTTATGAATGAACCATCAACAAAATAGCCCATTTTGTACATCATATGAGGGAACTAATTAATGGTCATTCATAAACATTTATGATCAATGAAATGTCCAGGCACTGGACTTTCTTTGATTATTATCATTTGCAAATTCAATTAAATCTGTAGTATTAAAGGGTGAAAAATGTAAATAAATAAAGTGTAGGGATATATAATAAAGTGTGTAAGTTGTTAACCTTTAAAAGGGTTAAAGGGTGAAAAATGTCAAAAGTTAAAGTTTAGGGGCAAGGTATAACATTGGCTAAAAGAGAAAAACGAGAAAAAGTGGGTTAATAAGGTGCCACGTCAAATTACCCCCGTTCCATGGCTACAATAGGAAGATTAGCAAATTATTTGCACACAAAAGAAAAATTAAAGTTGATAGCTCACAAAAGGAAAACGTTACAACTTTGATGCATTTCAGACCATTATCCCTTATATCAATTCTAGTAAGTTTGAACATTGTATATTGTTAAACATTTAAACTTTGTCTTCTTTAGGTAATTGTGTTTGTTTTTTACACGGCTTGCAATAGAGAGCTGGAGGCTATTCAACCAGGTTGTAATTTTGTGTCCTTGGTATAAATGAAAGAATAAGTGTTTAGAGTTATTTTTGTGTAACATTTCTTTGATTTCTTATATCACTTAGATATTTTATTTTATGATAAAATTTTTATTGTTTTGATAAATATTAACAGAAGCATCAATTGGAATCCCTTGTTACATTATAAACCTATACGTATGGAATTCAATAAATTTTACTTTAACACCTTTGTCCATTCAATACATTATCCTTTTCTACATTATAAACCTATACATATGGAGTTCAATAAATTATGAGCATTGTTAATTCTTCCTACAAAATCTTCCTACTTATATTCCTACACACACAATTATATAATATACATTTTTTCCACTTACTATCTCTTTAAATCCAAACCGCCAGTTCAGTCACTTGTGAGGATCCTGTGTGTAAGAAGAATAGTAGGAAGATTCAAACCCTGTGGATTAGTCAGCCTAAAGAGCGAAAACCATGGTTACAAAAAAAAGAATAGTAGGAAGATTTTGTAGGAGTAATTAGAATTTTTGATAAATTATACATAAACATCCCCCATCGTTTGTTGGTCTTGATATAGTTTAAAGCCTGTTTATGTATGCATGTGTTTAAGATTCATGATTATTTAGTAGGGGTGTGCACGGTTCGGTTTGGGTCGGTTTTTGGCTAAAACCAAAATCAAAACGAAATATTCGGTTTTTATAAAACCAAAAACTGAAAACGCTCGGTTTTTAGCGGTTTGGGTTTTCAGTTTTTTCGGTTCGGTTCTTCGGTTTTGAACCGTTTATATTTAGTTATGGCTAATTTATATTAATAAACTTGTTTACGTAGAAAATTGATAACTCTTTTAATTTTTTTTGTCAATATGAGCCTAATAATTTTATCTAAAATTCTACAATTATACACATATAATCAAGATACACACATGCAAGTGAAAATACACATAGTATCATCATTGTCGTACATGTAACGATTATTTATATTTGTCAATTAAATACACGGTATCATGACAAACACATATATAAAACATATAAATTATATAGTATCATTATAAAACTTAAACTCACAATGAAATGATGAATTTAAGAATTGGATTTAAATAATTTTATCTAAAATTCTACAATTATACACATATAATCAAGATACACACACATGCAAGTGAAAATACACATAGTATCATCATTGTCGTATATGTAACGATATATTGTCAAATAAATACACGTACATGACAAACACATATATAAACATCAGCTTCTAGTTTCGGTCGGTTTTTTCGGTTTGTTTTTTTCGGTTTTCGATTTGGTTTTGGTTTTTTCGGTTTTTTCTGCTCACCCCTATATTTAGTATTTTCATAGTAATAGACTCTTTGATAAGCTAAAATATTCATGTAGCTTTTGTAGCACATTTTTGGTTTGATGCTGATAAAAAATTGAGCAAATCATATGATTGGGTCTCGTATATCATTTCAAGTAAGTTTGAACATTCTATATTGGTGAACATTTGAACTTTGTAATATTTTTGAGTCTCATAAGTGTTTTGGGATAAAGTGACTAAGAAGATTGGCGTTGAGGGGAGGGATAATAATTGGAGTAGCAATGTGGTTGCTTTTGCTAGAAGATATAATGGGAACTCAATTAACAACATAATAAGAAGACTGTGCATAGCTGCTAGTGTGTACTTAATATGACAAGAGAGAAATAATAGGATTTTCAGAGATGAAGAAAGAAGTTCTGATGATCTTTACAAGATGCTGAATGCAATTGTAAGAATGAGGCTTATGAGTTTGAAAGTAAAAGATACTATGGCTATTAGGAAAGCTCAAGAGGAGTGGAATGTGAAACTGTGTATTTTGAAGAATGTAGATGGCTAATACATAGATCCTGAAAAGTCAAGTTAGTTGAATTGGGGACATTATCATTGTGAGGTGTGGGCTGTAGTACTTTGTCTGCCAATTGGCTTTCTTTCATTTAGTAAGGGTCTAAAGGTAGTTTCCTGCATTGTATGATATGAGTGATGGATGGTAGGCCTTTGAGAGGCTACATGGTGGAATGCCAGCTTAATGATGCCTTTTCTTTGCTGGTTCTTGTTCTTTAGTGTGAGGATGTTGTTGCATTTAAGTATAAGAACAGTAAGGGAAGCAAAATATAGTTAAGTGGGAAGTGTCCTTGAGTGTCTATTGCACTTGTTGTGATGCCAGCTCGCTGGAAATATAGCATAGTGTAACAAGGCTTAACGAAACTAGAGATTTTTTATCTCTTAGTGATGCCCACCTTCATGAGCCTCTGTGTTTTAGGGAATGGGTTTCCTTAAGCATAGGTAGGGTGTTTGAGGGTGGGAAATGTAGCTATGTCAGATATCAGGTTGTAGTTGTATCCGAGATAGTAGTATTGCTGATAGTATTAGTTGTTGGTTGTTCAGAGTTTTGGGCATGTCCAATTCTCTTTTCACATTTGTTGTAATATTTGTTTAGAAATTAATATATGTTCATCATTTACTAATAAAACATTTAAAATTTATATTCTTTAGTTAATTGTATTTATTTTTTACAAGGGTTACAAAAGAGCAGGTTGCTATACGATCAGATTGATTCATTGTTAGTATAACAATCTATAGCTAATACATAAGATGAACATAGTCCCCTATAGATGAAAGCTTAAAAATAGCATTTAGAGTTATTTAGGTATAACATTTCTTTGATTTCTTATAGCACGTCTAGTATTATTGTGCTAAGTGTTGACGCAAGCATCCATTGGAATCCCATTTCTACAATATGAACCTATAAATATGGATTCCAATAAATTTTACAGAAAACATCTTTGACCATTCAATACACCATCCCTTTCTACATTATAAACCTATCGTATAGAGCTCAAAATTTTTTACATAAACATCTTTTTCGATTTAATTTACCTTGTGGTAATTATGCTTGTTTTAGGTAAAATCACTTAATTTTGTACAAAGGCTGTAGAACCGTAAAGGGAGGGGGTGAATACGGTCTTCTTAAATTCTTTAAAGTTTATAAAATTTCAAGTCTCAAAGAACCAAGTGGTGAAATGATCTAAGTGATGATAAAGACAATAAAGTCGATTGGAGAGATAGATAGAGAGAGTGATGAGATGAGAGATTAAGACAGACTTGAGGTCGATCTGGATGAGCATGCGAATTTCTGAACTAGAATCCGGTCCGTTGAGGACAGACCGGATAGAGAGAGAGAGAGAGAGAGAGAGAGAGAGAGAGAGAGAGAGAAAGATACCATGATATATACTGGTTCATGATGCAGGTTTATACCATCCGTACGTCCAGTTGCGAATCCACGACACGATACCATTACTCTAGTATAATCCTGATGATGGGCTATAAACCGTATTACAACTTTGCTCCACTGATATGTACTAAGATCAACGCTTACTAAGAAGAGATACTCCCTACGGTATTTCACCCTCAGAATCCACCCCTAAGAACCTGTGACTCGAGTTTATTCTAAGATCACTAAGATCAACTAAGACCACTAAGAACTTTCCCTTGAAAGATTACCAAAACCCTAACTAGATCACCCAATGATCTAGGCTTGATTAGTAAGATACAAGACTTCCTTTATAACCAAATTGAATAGAAAGTTGATTGTTTAAAACAAGTCCTAACCTAACCTAGAGACTTGATTCTAAAATAAATGGTATGAGAAAGAAGACCCTCGACTACTAACACACAAGTGTGGATTAGGTACTTGTGTGTCTCTCTTGGAGAGATGTGTTCTTCAATAGAATGATAGATGAGAAGATTAAGAACACAAGGGTTGTTAGAGTTAGAAGATAGAGAAGAGAAAAAGAGAGAAGGAAAGAATGGCAAAAGGTGAGGAATACAAGGGCCAAGAGGGGTATTTATAGGCTAAAAACCCAAACTTGGGAAAATGCAATTTGAGACTGGCGCGCTGGCATATGTCAGCGCATGACTAGTGCAATAGGTGTCCGAGTTCATTTTTTGGGTTTTTGGAATTTTAAATACCCGTTCTTGCTAAACCCACAATTGTACCTCACACTTTGACCTTTCCATTGTTCTTATATTCAAGGTCAACCAACTCAAATAGTCATTTGATAAAAACGTTTGTGAAGTAATTAAAAGACTTTTAGGGATGTTTGTCCAACTTTAAGGAGATAGAAAAGAACCATTAGACAAAGGGTGTGTTTGGGTATTGATTACATATATTTGGTTTAGTTAGAAACTAACCATGACTAGTACACTAGGTGCCCGAGTTCATTTTTCGGGTTTTTGGCATTTTAAATACCCGTTCTTGCTAAACCCCCAATTGTACTTCATACTTTGACCTTTTTATTGTTCTTTTATTCAAGGTGAACCAACTCAAATAGTCATTTGATAAAAACATTTGTGAAGTAATTAAAAGACTTTTGGGGATGTTTGTCCAACTTCAAGGAGATAGAAAAGAACCATTAGACAAAAGGTGTGTTTGGGTATTCCTTACATGTATTTGGTTTAGTTAGAAACTAACCATGGTTAAGTTGATAAGTTGGCATAGTTAGGGTAGAAAGCAATAGGCCAAAGGAATAAAGAATATACCAAAGGAATATTCCTTGGCTTGAAGAAGAAGTGTGGATGTTGGAGGGATAATATGAATTTTAAATTCAAACAATTAGACATGTGGGATAAAGATGAGAAAGAGTGAGTTGGCATGATGTGATAGTTTAGAGCCTAAAGATTCAAATTCAAATTTTGAATTTCAGTGTTAGGATAAGGTTAAGGGTGAGTTGGATATGGGTTGCAATGAGTTAGATTGGATATGATGGTGATGTGATAGAAGGGAGCCTTTGCTTTAATTCAAATGTGAATCGTTAGGAAGTGTGAGTTGGAAAAGTGTGTGAGGGAAGTTTGATGAAGTGTGTGAGGATTTGAATGCATATATAGAAGTGTGTGAGTGTGTGTATAAGATAGGAGTATAAGATAAGCTTTGTGTGTGTATGTGTGTGTGTAATTTTAATTCAAATGGGTGTTGTGTGAATGTGGAAATGAAGAAGAAGAATTAATAGGGATTGTGTGGTAGAGAATGTTGGGATGTGATAGATAGGAGCCTATGTTGGAATGTTAGGGGACAAAAGGTAAAACAAGTACAAGGAAGGTTCATTGTGTAAGGGAATGTGAGTTGTCCCATGTGGGTATGTTTTAGGGAAGGTTTAAGTGAGGAAGGTTTAGGCTTTTGTAGTGAGGAAGGTTTAAGTGATGGAGATGTAAAAAGGATAATGATAAGAATGATATTCAAAGGATTGATTGGGTAGATAATCACATTTCCATTAAGAGAGAGAAGATATGGGAAAATATGATTAAGGAATGATTTGGGGGTTGGTAAAGAATGTTTGTACGAATGTTGAGATTGTGTGTGAAGGTGTGTATAATCATTTGTTGGGTGGAAGAGATTAACAAATGATTAGGAGATGTTTAGACGAGAGTAATGTGTAGGTGATGTATGAGGAATACATGAAGGAATGTGGGAGTTTGTAAACATTTATTTAGAAAAAGGTAGGAAGGATCAAAGTAAGATTAACATTCAATTACCACAAACTCAAATAGTCATTTAGACTTTAATCCATGATTGTAAACAATGGATTGTGATCACTAATCACCTTGATGCTAACAAGCTAAGTGCTTTGCATCTCAAGTAAAGCATACCCCATAACGAGAAAGGATGCGTTTACGCAAAGTGACCTTTGTTGGTCCCTTTGAATGTGATATTTGGTTTATCAAGTTAAACTAATAACATTCTATGGCAACAAAGTGTATGTTTTAAACAACTATAAAAGACATTATATAAACAAGTTTAAAACAACACAAGATGTACTTTTTAACGTATAAATTCGTATTTGAATGAATAAAGAATCTATGACATACTTTGTTTGCAAAATAGCAAAGTATTTGAATGACAATTTGGTGATCTCCTCTCTAACTTAAACTTAAACCTAGGTATAGAGTTTAAGTACAAACTTTGTAACCAGTACTGAAGATGAAGCCTAAGTGGTTCTATAGTTTGATTTGAGGTGTAAATGAGCTCTTGAATGTGTTTCGCATTAATTGCAAGAGTTGCATATTTACTCCCATACAACATTCCTTTTATACTAAGGAATTAAGGTTTACAAATGAGGTTCCTTGTACACATGCCAAACATTAGATTAGTGGTTGAGATCTCATTTAATGCTGCCATGATTTAAGGTACAAGGAAAGGTCTTTTAAAGAAAGTTGTTGTACTTCTTTACCAACTTTGGAAGAAGTCATTCCCAAAGAGATATGCTTTATTCTTTTTTATATAAAGCATATCTTTTTCTCGTCTTGTAAACCTTCTAAAGGTGAAACATTTTGTTTCAGCTTTTGAGAGGAAATCTACATCGTTCAGCTTGGAATTTCCAACCAAGCTTAACTAAATCTCTTGCTAGGGCCTTTTCTTTAGTTTTTGAACCGCCGCATAAACTGAAGTGAAGATACTGCTTGATCTTCTAGGTACCTAAAGAGCTGAAGCTGAACTATCTTCAGCTAGACTTGACTTAGGTTATTTTATGTTTAAATCTACTAAAAGACTGAAGGGCACTGAACTGACCCAACGATCTTCTCCTATTTGAATATATAAATAGCCTAAGTTTAAATCAAGAGTAAGTGAGAAAACAACTTCTTCTTACATACTGATAAAATAAAGAACAACATATACTGATAAACATTTTTAAAAACTTTCATTACATTACATTTCAAAGGATAAGTTCATACAAAAGTTTACATTCATTACTCCCTTAGTTGTTCAATCAACCTTATTTACTTGAGAGGATTCATGTTCCTTTTGTCAACTTCAGCAACCAAGAAGGAACTAAAAGTCCTAGCAAGATCATTCATTCCAGGACCTTGATGAAGTTTGAAGAATATTTCTTGTACATGATACAACATATCATTGTTCAGTTCTTCAAAATCTTTAATGCTGCTTGTTTGGAGTTGAAGAGGATCATCCCTAGAGTTGGTTCATTAAGAACTGTCCTAGTCTAAAAGTCACCACACTAAACAGACTTCTTGTACCCTTTTGATGACTTGAAGTAGTCATGAAGGTCATCAACATTCTTTCTCATCTTTCTGTCAAGAAGGTTTAGCTTGATAATTGGATCTTGTTCCTCTAATGATTTGCTGAGATCCAGTTCTAGTTCTTCTTTAATTTTGTGGAGGGAATCAAGTTTTTGTTGTATATGGTAGTCCACCCAACTCTAATCCTCTTGGGACAAGCTTGCATTACTTCTCTCCATTCTCCAAGGTGTAAGTCATTGATTTTGAAGTTGTTAATGATCTCATCTGAGCCATCATCTCTATACACCTTCATGCTTATGGGACCCTTTCCCTTTGGGGGGTGGCGGGACGTGAGGGGAGGGGGAGCGGGCGGCGGCGGGGTTCGAAGGTGCAGGGGGGTAGGGGGGTAGGGTGTTTGGGGGGGGGGGGGGGTCTGGGGGTTGGGGTGGGGGGTGTCGTTTTGGTGGGGGGTGGTGATTGGGGGGTGGGGTTTGAATGGGGGGGGGGGGAGGGTCGTTGGGTGGAATTAAATGAGAATCAGAAGAGGGCATAAGGAATTTAGGAACTCTGAATTCTCTCATGTGTAAGTCTCACCTATATTATGACAGTTGCTAAGATCTCACTCTGAGCCATCACCTCTATGACACCTTCATGCACTGTATTACTGGGTACCCTTTCCAGCGCCATTCGATATGCTACTATTACTCGAGTCTTCTACGACCTAACTTTACCATAAGGGCAAAAGAACCACAAGGCACTTCGTTCAATTTACCCCACAGCAAGTCAATCCCCCACCCATACTTATTGTTTTCAGTTACCTTATCCTTAGTACACACTCACTATCACCTCTTCTATTCCTTATACACCTTTTGTACCACATCTAAACCTACAATATCAATCAAGTCCTTCTTACCCTTCTAAATTTTAGACATGGAAACCTCAGCTTTGACAGCCTGTTCAATCCCCTTTTGGTTCTATATTTCCTCTTTAGTCATTTAAATGTTTCAACTTTTTCATTGATGTAGGTGAATTTATTGAGAGGTTTAGTTTTTAGGATTCTTCCAAGCTGCCTGAAGGTCTACTTTCAGCATCAGAGTTACTATCAAACTCTTCTTTAGCAACCTCTTCATGAGACATGGCTTTCTTTCCTTTGCCTCTAACTTGCTCCCCCTCAGTTTGAGGAGTGGTCTTTAAAGGACTTATGAGGAATGGTGACTGATATGATAGAGTTATAGGAATGATGAGTGTTGTTGTTGTTATTGTCCTTGGAGGGATTGATGTTGTTGTTTCATGGATTGTTGTTTCAGGGATGGTTGGTTGTTTGTTCAGGTTTGTATTAGCAGCATCCTTTTGTTGTTTTCTTTGGAATAGCTGAGTGATGGTGGCTTGACCTGTGTTCTTCTCCCCCTCATCAAGGTGAGTGTTGGTTGGGCCTACTAAAGGAACACTATGATCACCAGCTTTTTGTGATGCTGATTCAATTGTAGTTGCAAACCTATCCAATGCTTCAGTAACTTTGTTCATCAAATTAGGAAGAGCATCCAATACCTTCGGTTTGGTAAGCTGAGGAATGATAGAAGAAACTTGACCTTGTAAAGCAAGTAATACAGCTGGAAGTTCTAGCCTGAAGTTTTCTAAAGTTTCAACCTTCTTGGTTAAAGCTGAGATGGATAAATGAAATTCCTCCAACTTGTTAGGAAGAGCTTTTAGGTTACCTGGAACCTCAATCTATAATTTCTCCATATAGAGCTTTAAATGCCCCACTGCCCTATTGGTTTCATTGACTTTAGATGGGAGCTCTTTCAGTTTTGTTAGGAGAGAAGCACTAAAATCATGATTAGTGAGAAGCTAAGTGAATTCATGTTTGAGAGCATTTACCAGAAGCTCTGTGAGTTATTAAACATTGGGATATGAAAGTTGTGCTTTCAATAAGGCAGCTTCGGAATCAGCAACAACCTTGGCTTTCTCTAGTTTTATTTGTTAAGACTAAAGAAGAAGCACTTGATTTGTCAGCTCTTGAATCTTGATGGATTTAGGATATGGTGGTGGAACTAAAAAGTCTTTAGTTTCAGCTTGAGTGTCAGCATGAATGTTAGTCTAATCTTTACTAGACACTTGGATTGGTTCATCATCCTCAGGAGAGTCCAAGTCCATAGCTTCAGCATCTTTATCTTTAACCAGCTCTGTCAAGTCTTCCAGTTTAATTTCATCATCATCATCACCAATAGATCTTTGATCATCCTTATCAGATTCAATCCCAAACAATTCCTTAATATATCCCTTTTTAATTTCAGGTCTGGTTTAGACAGTGCCTAACCCATCTCTAGTAGATTAGGTTTTATCTACAAGTACACTTGGGGTAGTAGGTAAAATCTGCCAGTAATGTTATCAATTCAGAGTCAGATTTGCTTATTGTGATCAATCAAAATGATTTTATTTATATATATTTTTTAAAAATATATACAACAATTTTTTTACACTTTACTTTTCCAGTTTATCTCCCCCAGACTTAATTTGAGCATTGTCCCAAATGCGTCAAATATTATAGAGAAAGATTAACTGGGAAAGTAAAATAATACTCCCTTTATTTTACTGAATTCTTTGAAATTGTATGACGCTGAAGATAAAGCCTTCGTACATGAATTCTTACGGTCTTTCACATGTTAATTCTGTAATAATAATTCACAAAGACCACACAATACAAACATATATAATAAACCAAAGTGTTTTCATGATAGAAATTATAGTACGAAATAGTTTATTTGCCAATCAAGGCATATCACACTTGACAAGAAATAAATAAAAGAGTTTTTTAATTTATTTTTAATTCATGGCCACAAACGGTCACCAAACCAAAGTAGTGTCATCTTGATATTACTCTTCATCATCCTATTGTTGTTGTTGCTCAAAATATATTGGTGGATCATATGGGTCACGTAGTGTAACTCAAAAATGCGAAACTATATGCTCTAGAACTCTAGCATATCTGTCTGAATGATAAGACTACCTACACGTCATTCTTTCTATTTTACCTATTTGAGTTTTCAATTGACTTATCTTGTCATACAAATCAGAAGTAGTAGGGCGTTGAGCCCTTGGTGTTACTACTCTTGGGATACTAGGTGCAATCTCTTATGGTATCAACCTTCCAATAGAGCCGATCAATTCTCTAAGGATGTTGGCATCTAATGTTCTGCAATAAGTTGGGGCACTTAGCCCATTTATTTGTTTCCCTGCTCAAAAGTGCAGCGCACTTCAAAAGAAGTGTGGCGTACTTCTAAGAAAATTTCACTAAATATTTCATAGAAACTTAATTTCACTGATATTAAAACCAAAGATTACATAGCTTTGATTTAAACATAAAATTTTTAAAAAAGTAAAATTTTGAAGGAGTACGAAAAGTGCTCCTTTATTTCAATCATAGTGATTTTTTATTCTGGGAACCAGTTAGGTGACATCACATCACTCAACTTATGATACTTTGACAGTTTCCTTGTTGTTGGCTTGGTTTTGAAAACTTGATCATACACGTTTTTATAGGGGTCTGTTAATCTAATTTCAGCATGCACTGTCCATCCCCTTCTTCTTCTTTTTACAGAAATTCCCTTTATAATCTGGTTTCCATTCCATATGTTGTAATGGTACAGGCAAAGATCCAAGAAAACCTATAGTTTTCTTCCATACACAAATTTTTTTGAACGGGTTTATGACTTCCTATAGTGCTAGAGCTCGGTCCATCCAATCGTTACAATTCAGATATTTAGCAGGCTTTGGTCCATACATTGGTGCTCCAAAACTGTTCCTTTGGATTCCATAGTCTTCTTCATCATCACTATCACTCTCTTCAGTGTTCAGACTGGTCTTAGCTGCACGGAATGTCTGATGGCAGACTCCATCGAAAGTGGATGTAATCCTATCTCTGGTGTTTAGTATGCTACCACAAGTATATAGAAATCCTCTACCAACAAGTATGGGTGCATCTCTATCAATAGGCATATCTAGGATGAGAAATTTCGCAATGATAGTGGTTACTCCCACTTGGCATAGAACATCCTTCAGAACTCCCATAAGTTCTGCCTTTGAATGGTTTAGCATGGTAAATCCTCGGTTGACTTTTTTAACCTTCTCTCTACCTAGTTTTGCGTAGATTCGGTAGGGCATGAAACTTATGTCTGAACCAGTGTCTGCTAAGGCATTAAGGTTAATTTTTTGCTTCCAGTCAGATCGAGATAATAAACGCTCCAGGATCCTCCTTTTCATGTAATGCTTCTCCTTTGACCTGCTTTATAGCCCTTCTTCTTCTTTTTTAGTTCCTCCATCCAGCTTAATCTTATCCATAAAAATTCCATCTAGTATCTTATTGTACTTATCACTATATGCCATAGTCTCAATCACTGGTCTTTCTTCCTCAAGTATGGAAAATCTTTTACAGATATCAATAGCCAGTGCCTCCCTGGCAGCTTCTTCTTGTGTCAAGGGTTTTCCATTAGACAACGATGGTCCTACATCAGAATAGTATAACTGGAAATTCTCGAGTGCTCTTTTCTTTTTCCTTTTTCTCTTTCCTATTTTATAGACGAATGGTTGCAGACCAGCTTCGTTGATTTCTGGTATGTCTCCAAAATTAATATCAAGCAAATGATCCCAATCATCCTTAAACTTTTTGGTTTCTTTAGAGTTGTCCAAGAATGAATCGAGTTCGGGATGTATTGTAATAACTCCATTTCCAAAATCAGCAATTCCTTTGGCGAGTCTCATGAACGATCTACCAAGTACCACATATGGCTCAACATCATCCTCCTCGGGATTTACTATGCTCACAAAATAAAATTCCCCTTTTAAAGAAACCAACAACTCTCTTTTCACCAGCTTTTCTCCAATTTTCTCCTCGTATTCCAAACATAACTTGACCACAAACTCGTTTGAGATCAAGTTTTTTCATACTTTAAATTAATTTCTCCACCGTAAGCGTGTAATTCGCCCACATAGAATGGTGTGAAATAATGTTCACCTTCTTCTTCCATCCTATAGAAAGTAAATACTTTAGCTTCTTTCTCTTGCCCACTACTAGTTGTGTCTTGGAACTCAGGTCCTTCCCACTGCTCCTTATTCTTAATACCTTCAGCCACATAACCTTGGTTGTTTTCTCCTAAGCACAATAGACCAATGCTCGTGTTTGGGTCCATTTTTATCTTATTATGACAAAGCATCAGAATAAACATTAGTTGGTTAGTACAAGAAAACATAAGTATTGTTTCATACTTAAATAGCATTAGTAAGCGTTCACAAGTCAAAAATTTGAACGGTTTCTGCATAGTAAACTAGTTACGAAGCTTCTATAACCTGTCAGACCTGTAAGTGCGGCGCACTTGGGAATAAGTGCGGCGTACTTGCCCAATTTTTTCAAAATGCGTCGTACTTTGTAAAAAGTGCGGCATACTTTTGTGTTTTTCAGTTACCAATTATATAGAACTCTTTATTTCTAGGTTTTTATTGATCCAATTATCATTTTTAATATTGAATTTATCATAATAATCATGTGAAGTTATTTTTTTCCTAGTTATTACTCCATATTTATTCATGTGATCAATTTTACTATAACTCCTCATTTTTTCATTTATAAGTTTTTCATCATAAATATGTGTGTTTAAATTAGAATTGGTAATGATCATTGGTTCATAACGTATTATTAAAAATTATCACATAATCATTTAAAGCATTCATGGTAAGTTTTTTATTAATTTGATTAACATAACCATTATTGTAATTATTAGTGCATTCATAAATAAGAAAATAACAGGTAATAAACATAGAAATAGCATCAAGCAAAGATTCAAGCTTAACATATGAAAAAAAAATATTTTTTTGATTTTTTTCGTTTTAACATACAAGTTGTACAAACATGTAAATCCAGCAAATAAGATCAAAAGGACGGCAATCCTCATGTTCTCAGAAGTAAATTTAAATGTTAGAAAGATTGGGTAGGTGTTTTGGGTCGAATTTATATCCATTTTTCAAAATTTCCAGAAAGTGTGTCGTGCTTGGTAAAAAGTGCGGCGTATTTATGAATTTTTCCAGAAAAACCGGCGTGCTTTGTTAAAGTGTGTCGCACTTTCTCTAGTAAAAATGATTTTTAGGGTCAGTTTGCCAGAAAACTATACGGCGGGGTAGTAAATTTTGGTTTGCAAAACACGAAATACTTAAACAAGAAATAATTCAATCTCCGGCAGCGACGCCAAAAAATTTTGATGTGTTAATACAGTTTTAAATTTATAATACTAGTTTTAACCGATTTCCAACTAACATACGGGTAAAGTATAAACCCCCTTTTATAGCATAGATTTAGGGTAAGACCAGGTCGTTCCACGGGATTGGTGTTTATGAAAAAGTTTATTAGTTTTGCAAAAGGGGATCTTTAAGATTTGTCACAAATCTAAAGATAAATGGTAACACGGATTTCAAGATTATAAACGATATGTTTATTTGGGAGACAATAGTAATGAAGGATAAACTTAGGATAATAACGAGTTCATGAATTTAAGTATAATCAGATGAATAAACGGGTAGTTTACTTAAAAGATTATCTATTTAGCATAATGAAGAATCCTTTTGGCATTTAATCTTTATTATGAAAAACGCTTTAAGATTGATTCGTGTTTGGAAATAACAAATATAAACTTGCTCAACCAAGTTCGTTAGACATGAGGGTGAGCATTAAACACTTATATACTTGGGATGATTATCATTTTATTGACTAATCCTCACAAAGTCAATACCGAGTTGTCATAGACAAACACCTCAAAATCAAACACAAATTCAGAGTCTTTTGACCTATATTCGAGCTAAATGAGTGATCAAATGATGACTAAGGATCCAAGAATATAAACATCAAGTTCATATTTACTATTTACCAAAAATCATTAGTTATCCAAGTTTAATCTATGTTTCCCTCATAATTCCTAAATAAACATGATATGACTACTTCATATTAAGATCAAAGAAACACATAACAAGCATGTTAAATCAGTAAACATAATATTCAAGAAGATTAACAAGATTTTACCAATTTCACAAGCGAAAGATGGTGTTTTTACAAGAGTTTTCCCAAACAAAATCTATATGAAACCCAAAGTAATTTCCAAAAAATACAAACAACTCTGTCACAGAAGCTTCTAGCTTTGAATTTTACTTCCTTAGAAGAACAAAACCTAGAAACTTGATAAAATACAAGAACAAGTTCAACAATTTCCCCAAAACTTCTCCCTAACTTGATTCTAAGATTATGTGTGTTATTGTGTGATTGAGATGTGTAAGATGATGTCTAAAGCTTCTGATTAGTCCTCTATTTATAGCCTAAGGAGTGTATTAGTTGGGAAGAGAAAAGAGATGAAGAGCCATGGATTCAATGCTCCAAATTAATGATTTGAGTAACTGCAGGCTGAAGTGCGCTGCACTTCCCTCAAAAGTGCGCCATACTTCTCCTCAGCATTAAAGTTTCTCTTTCCATGATCCAAAGTACGCCGTACTTTTAGAATATGCGCGTCGTACTTTGGCATTTATCATTTAATACTTTCTTTACTTAATTCTAGATCCTTCTTCTAACGGTCGTTAGTTCATTTAACGAATATCTTTTGCGTTCTCAGTCCTTTCATGATCTTTTGTCCTGAAATAACTGTTACACAAATAAGTATCTAATCACACGATATTTAACATATTTATATAGATAATTTACATATTAACAGGAGATAATTTATGTATATTTGGAGTGTTATCAAGTAATTAATTTAAAGATGCTGAAAATTGTTCCTATCATTTGGAACAATCGAAGAACTATATGGAGAATCAGATAGTGCGGGAAAGTAGACAAGTGGACTTAAGACAATCAAAGCTGTATGCTCATGTTTTCTATGGTCCCCAAAGAAGTCCAAATGAACCTCCAAGGTATCTGTACAACAAGGATTTATTTTTCTTAAAGTATGGAAATTCTGAGGAGAGGAAGTATGTGCTTTCCCTTCACAAGATATACGCTGTTCCATTTCCTGAAGAAGATTTGGAAGAAAAGATGAATCGTTGGTTTATAAAAGAGTTCAAGGCTTTCATGGCACAAGACAATGTACAAGATCAATCATAAAAGAGTTATAGATAATCCAGAAAGGTATTTCTCCAATCAAAGGATTGTTAAAGTTGTTAGAGTTACTACCGAACAATAGCATATGCTTAATTATATGGAACAAATTATTGTGATGAGAGAAAATGACAAACCAGATAGCTTTTCTGAGGCTGACTTCAAGTATCTGAACAAGAATGATATTGAAGACATGTACTATCTTTGCCTAAAAAAGAAAGTCAACTACCGTGAAAACAAGTTGCTGAATTCTTTGATGATGTTCATTAGGAGCCGTGTAATCTGGGAGAGAGTTCATGACTTTCAGCTGGAAATAGAAAGCTACCAGATCAAGATCAGCTTAACCGCACCAACGTTGATATTTCCTGGTATTAAAGCAAGTGATCCTTACTCTATTATAGATAAACCAACTACGGATTTAATTTACTTAAACAACAAAGAAGAGAAAAGGGTTATGAATTTTGTTGAGATTGTAAAGTTTTGTGATGATATGCCAGAAAGAGTTTTGAAGGAAGTTAAGCTGAAGATCTTTGAGACTGAGTTTCTGAAGAAGGCTCCACTGTTGGGTCAATTAGACCTTGATATAATGAAAGCATATGAAAGAGAAATAACAAAGCGTCTAAGACACCGTGAGCAGATGAGAAGATGGGAGTTGTTTGTGAATGGAAGACCAATTCTACCGACGATGAGGCGTCATTAATAATCAATCCTTAGGGGGAGATTTTTAGGAATTGAAAAGTGTTAATTATTACCAATGAATTGGTCTTGTAATAAATATTACTTTAGTTTGTATTTATATTGTAATAAGTCAAGCTTGGTCAAACTTAAGTAAATGTTGACCAAGTAAGACCAAGTTAGTTAAAGTAGGAAAAGATAAGAAGGTAGAAAAGTAGAACAAATACCCCATTAAGATGGGATTCGAAGGTTATCTATTTAAGTCATTTTTGTAATCTCCCTCCCTTCCCCCATTCTTTTTCCTTTGTTAATAAAAATTAAAAATTAGTAAAAATACTAATTTTTAAAGCGGATGTTATCTAATGCAAACATGACATATAACAAAAAGACTATGTATCATGATATTATAATATTTAAAGTGGATGGTCACTAGGCCACTGCCGTGGTTTTGATTACTCTAGACCGGATGTAGCATAGATCATTGCTGCATTTGTCAATATATAAATACTTGATACAAATTTAATTGAAAGAGTGAAATTAGTTTTGTTTTGTTTTGACACATATGTTGAACCCCTTCAGTTTTCATTTGATAAATCTTTTGAAGGTTCAGGTTTTGTTCCATATATGTTTAGCATACCTAGTTCAACTATCAATCTTTTGAAAGTTGATTCATCTAGTGGCTTGGTGAAGATACCAGCAAGTTAATATTGAGTGGGAATGAAATGTAATTCACTGTCTCCTTTTATGATATGATATCTGATAAAGTGATATCTAATATCAATATGCTTTGTTCTTGAGTATAGAAATGGATTGTTTAAGATTGCAATAGCACTTGTGTTATCATAAAATATTGGTACCTTCTCATATACAATGTCATAGTCACTGAGCTGACTCTTCATCCACAGTATATTGGCACAACATCCAACAGAAGCTACATATTCAGCTTCATCTGAAGACATAACTACATATTACTATTTATTGGCACTCCAGCACACAAGATAGCCTCCTAGCAATTGACAAGCACATGAAGTGTTTTTCATGTCCATGTTGTATCCAGCATAGTCAGAGTCTGAGTATCCTTTTAGGTTGAAACCTAAACATTTAAGATACCAAAGACCAAGACTAGGAGTACCTTTTAAGTACCTGAAAATTCTCTTAACAACAATAAGGTAAGATTCCTTAGGATTTGCTTGATATGTTGTACAAAGACAAGTTGAGAATTAAATGTCAGGTATGCTTGTAGTTAGGTACATTAGTGATCCAATTCACAGCTTTACCATTGAGATTGTGTCCTAAGTTATTAGGGGGTACCATTGGGGTTTTCACTAATGAACCATTTATGTCATTCTTATTCAGCAGATCCTTGACATAGTTTTCTAGGTTGATGGAGATGCCTCTTTCAGATTGTTTAATCTAAAATCCAAGTAAATATGTAAGGACACCCATCATGCTCATCTCATACTTTTGAGTCATAAGCTTAGCAAATTGTTTGCAAAGCTTTGTGCTTGTAGACCCAAAAATGATATCATCAACATAGATTTTGTAACATTTCTCAATTTCAGGTCATTTTACGACTCCAATTATTCTTCACTATTTATTTTAGTCCAATACGCGTTTACTTTTAATTTAACTTTTAAGCTAAATCGCGTAGACTAGAAATAATCATTTAATGTAAACGGTCACCAAATAAATTAAGGTTTACGTCAAGCAAGTGTTATATAATTATTAAGAAGATAATTATTGACTTTGCGCGTTTTATTTTTATTGGGCACGTAAAAGGCTTACGTTTCACAATAAAATACGTTTAGACACACTCCGGAAATACCTAGACTTACCTAGACTCAAACCAATAACCACTTTTAAACCTTAAACACAAAAATTATTAAATTCTTGTGTTAATAAGCCACCTTGGCCGAAAATGGGTAAGCAAAACCCATACACCATTCGTCCCACATACATACTAGAAAATCCTTTTAATATTCCCTAAGTACATGTACAATCCTAGGTTAATTAAAGAATGTACTTTATGTCCCTAATTAGCTTATTACACAAAGGATATTAACCACATTTGATCCCTTTGTGCCCTCTTGATACCCGCGGCAACAAATAAGCACACACAAACCATAAGATTTTCATAATCCTAGAAAATCTTGTACAATTATCTTGTAATTAAGGATTTGTACTAGGTGGTTTAATAAGAAAACCATTTGAGCTAACTAGAAACCTCAAAACCACCACATAAGGGCACGGTTTGGATTTGGTTAGGGACTAAGTGAGCTAACTAGTTCTCAAGCCTATATATACCCACTCACATTGACCTTAAACATTTCTTACAACTCCTAAACACTCTCTCAAACAAAAACCATCCTTATTTCTCCCTTGATTTTGAATTTATCATAGCCGAACCCAAACACTTCGTCCCATTTCACTTCTAAGGATACAAGGAATACTAGGTTTTCATATAAGGTCATAAGAGGGTACACAAGCCAAGACGTGGGGATTTGATAAGCTTTGGAGCTTTGAGTTTGTTATTCGATCGTGTATACATTATGGGTTGTCTTCCTAACTCGAACCAAGACACTATGACTATTGTAAGTCGTGTACTAAGCTATACACATTCGTATCATGTTTGTTTCTTTGATTTCTAGCCATTTGGTCACGTTAGTTTGTAGATAACAAACTAACGTGAGCTTGTGCATGCTAAATGCAAAGCATGCATGTTATACGCATATACATATGTATATTATCACTTATGGGGTGCTAAGAAATGTAAAACATGACTTAAAAAAATGAGCTAAGGCATTAAACGTTTTCGTTAAATTACAAGAAAGGGAGACTTATATGAACACTAACTCGTTTGTACGAAATACACGAAAACAACACGTAAACTTTTCATGAAATCATAATGGCTAGGCTTGGGAAAGAGTATACTAACTTATTAAACGATTGCATGTGATAAAACACGATTAAGTAATACTAAGCGAGCTTGTTTTGATGCTAGTGGTCCTAACGAGCCCTTAACTTCATTAACGGGCCGCTAATGGGCCTTGTTGGGCCAAACAGTCCACTAACGGACGTTAATGGGCCCAACAGTCCGTTTGTTGGGGACCCATGGCTTATTATTAAGCTCACTTGAGCTTATAGAGAGGTTAAGGAGCTTATTAAACTCGTTGATTTGTAAGACAAGCATGAGAAACCTTAACGGGCCACTAATGGACTCCTTAAACCTAAACAGGCCCAACAGGCCTCTTTGAGCTTATTAAGAATCCTAATATGCTTATTGGACTTGTATGTTCCCTAATGTACCTTAGAAACCTAACCGGACCCTTAATGGGCTTGGCAGCCCATTACCGCGGCCAAACACGAGTCCATAAGCCATGAATAAGCTTGGACAGCTTATTTGTGAGCTTATGCAGCTTATAGGACTTATTATAAACTTAGAAAGCTAATGAACCTAAATGGATCAAGCCTAAAGGCTTAAAATGCTATTCGGGTTCTTAATGGGCCTAAAAGCCCATTACCGAGAGCTTTTAGCTTATTAAATAAGCCATAAAGTGAAAACAGCTTAATCAGGCCCATAAGTGCTTAATAAGACTAGAAAGATAAGTTGAACATGTTATCAAACCCTAATGGACTCTTTGAAAACCTTTCGGGTTAAAGTAATTGGGCTAACGAACCCAATAAGCTCAAATAAGCTCACCCAAGCTTATTTTTTAGCCTAACAGATTCATTAAGCTTAAATGAGCTTAATAAGGGCTTAGGTGCTTTTAAAATCTTAATTGGACCCTAAATTTGTTTAATGGACCTTAACGGGCCTAATAAGCTAACTTAAAATGTAATTTTTCAAGTTAAGGGGCTAAAAGTTTCAAAATGGAAACTTTAGGGTTAAAACTGCCAAAACTAATTTTTATAAAGTCCAGGGACTATTTTTGACATTTATGAAACTTAAGGGACTGCTTGGAACTTATAAGGATCTAAAGGGTAATTCTTGAAAATTGAAGGACTAACCTAAATGTAAATAACCTATTTTCATAAACATAAGGACTGCTTTTGTAAATATAGAAAACCTAAAGGTATTTTATGAACAAATGTGACTTTTATAAACACTTAACGTATCATACAAGTTATAATAGTTAACGGACGTTATACAAATTAAAACGCGACTTAATAAATACATATATTTATTAATAACGCTTATACATATACTTGTACGTGTGTAGTCGTATACCTTCCCAAGAGCCAACAAGTAAAGACAAATACAATAAACATGTGCACCACCACACAAATGATAACAGTATATATAAACTAGCAATTTATTGTAGTTTATACATTAAGTCGTTAGCCTAAACTTGTAGACTAAGACTGGCTGTATTTACTTAGGTATTTGACTGTGAGATTCATTTGCTATACTTGGATATATTTATCATTCACAGGGGACTACCTACTAAGGTGAGTTCATAGCCCCATGCTTTACAATTATTTAAATATCTTACGTCTTTGGGGTGAGAACATGCTTTGTTTTATAAATTGGACGCAAGGGTACATTTTATACAATGATTACATGTTTTGCCTAAGTAGCGATAACCCACTGAGCCATTTATCATGAACTGTCAATTACTAGATTGTAAGCGCGAGTGTTATAAATAGATCTATTTGGGATTGACGTCCCCGTTTGGGTGAGTAGCGCTCACTGTGCCGGTTTGCCAGACAACAAACGTATACCATGTCGGATTTGGGATGTTGCGGGTTAGAACATCATTCATGGGAAAATGTTGGCAATTTATTGCATTCTTACATGTCGAGCTTCAGTGCCATGAGCTTAGGAAAATCGTAATTACTTTTTATGATGTTTGCATCTGTTGCTTAGTCATATACTTGGAAATCTTGCAGTCCTACAATTTAAATTACATAAACCTATGAATTCACCAACTTTATGTTGACGTTTTAAGCATGTTTTTCTCAGGTCAATAAGGCACGAGGTGCCCAGATATATTGGGGGTCACTCTTTGGAGAGAGTCAATACTAAAGATTTTGGTCGTATTACATTTTGGGAATATTTGTTATAAACCGAAATCTTTACTTATATTATCGAACAATTTGAAGCCATGAGCTTATGTAATGAACAAGTATTTTGTTAATCCAATGTATCTTTTTAAAACGACACGTTTAGTGGTCGTTCTCATATCTTGTGCTATTGATCTATGAAGTAACGCCTTTGGATATTCAATATTCCGCTGCAACCCATATTTTGGGGGTGTTACAATCTAAACCTATAAGGAACTGCATCAACTTAAGGAGTTAATTATGTTCCTTTAACTTCTCAGAATTTTCACAAATGTAGTCAGGCAAATTGACAAGTGAGTCATATTGCCTCCATAATGCATTAAATTTATGATAGTATTCTGACACAGCTAAACCAGATTGAGACAAAGAGTGAATCCTTGATAGATTCTATCTTGGCTGGATCCACATGAATGCCTCTGCTATCAATGACGTGACCGCGAAATTGTACCTTCGGAATCCAAAATTAACACTTTGAAAACTTGGCATACAACTTCTCCTTCTTAAGCAATTCCAAAATTGCCTTAAGATGTTGTTCGTGCTCTTTCTTGTCCTTTGAATAAATAAGTATATCATCAATGAAGACGAATACGAACTTATCCAAGTAGGGCTTGCACACTCGGTTCATGAGGTCCATGAATACCGCAGGTGTGTTTGTTAGCCCGAATGGCATAACCTAAAACTCGTAATGACCATACCGAGTTCGGAATGCCGTCTTTGGAATGTCTTGTTCTCGTACTCTAAGCTGGTGATAACCCGATCTCAAGTATATATTTGAATAAATGCTGGATCCTTGGAGTTGATCGAATAAATCATCGATCCTCGGGAGTGATAATGATTCTTCACCGTTAGCTTATTTAACTCCCAATAGTCAATGCACATCCTAAATAATCCATCCTTCTTTTTGACAAACAAGACCGGGGCTCCCCAAGTTGAGGAACTAGGTCTTATGAAGCCTTTGTCAGAAATCTCTTGTAGTTGTTCCGACAATTCCTTCATTTCAGACGGTGCCAATCGATATGGTGCTCGAGCTACGGGCGCGGCTCCTGGAATCAAGTCGATCTGGAATTCCACTGGTCGTGCTGGAGGAAGACTCGGCAAGTCCTCGGGAAACACTTTCGAAAAATCTCGAACGATTGGTACGTCCTTAAGTTGCTTTCCTTCTGACTTGTCCTCCTCCTTCTTAGCGGATATCTGCGCCAAAAAGATCTGACATCCTCTCGCCATGTACTTTTGAGCCTTTGAACATGAAATAATGGTCAACCAAGATTCTCTGCCATTGTTACTTTCATCACCACAAAAAATCAATAGATTCAAACACCAATAGATTCAAACAAATCTATTGTCTAGTTTTTAAGGCAAAAACTATTAGGGTTTTGATATAGTAAAACCCTAAAATCAAGATTTACCAAATCTTGATAATCGATTAATTATTCAACACTCAGTTGAAAGCAATTAATCGTAGAACCAGAAAACCTAATTTTAGAACCCTGAATTGAGATTAATACCAAATCACCTAGAAATCACCAAATTGATGAATTCAATCAAGAATTAAACGATTAACACCACGATCTATCATTTTTTGAACTCAGGAACAAAAAACCCCAAAAACTTTGAACCCTAATTTTATAAAAATTTCAAAAACGATCAAGATCTTTGTATCAAAGCCAACCTGGCTCTGATACCATATGGAAAATTTTAACAAAGATCAAGATTTAAGCAAAACACTTGATTATTAATTCAACCAACCTACCCTTTTATTAATCACAACATCAAACTATCATTTTAAATGTGATATTTGGTTTTGAGTTCAGAAAAGAATTACACAAGAAAGAAACAATGATCAAACCCTAACTTATTGGGAGAGATTACAATACGAATTACACACAAAGAAAACAAAACAATAATGAAAAAACCCTAAAACTAAACTATTCATAGCCATTCCATCTGAGCTCTTTTCCATCTTTTCCTTTTGGTACAAACAACCCTTAGACTTCAAACTTTTACACCTCTAGTCCCTCTAAGTTATAAAACCAGATAAAAGAAAATATAGAATAAACTTTTACCATATAACCATCACTGATTTCCTGCATTGACCACATTTAACTTACTTCTTAACAAACAAGAGTATATTTAAACGAGCATCAAGGTAAGTAACTTTTACACGCCTAACAGTAATTGCATAACTGACAGTAACACGTTAAAAAATGACTATTTTTTTAATTTTCACAGGCTGTTCAACATGCATACTGGCTCTCACGGGATTGGTCTAATTCCCCTAGAGCTAGTTTTACAGGATATCAAACTTACAATATTGAGCTGAAACACGAAGACTTAGATTCGTTGTTGGATAAAGCTAAGATTAGTTGTGGAGCATGTATACTCGTTATTACAAACTTATTTTATTACAGATATCATTCAACGTCCTTTTATAAAGCAATCTAGCATTAAACCCGTTTGACCTTTGCTTTTAACCATTAAAATTTTAACGTCATCAGTTTAAAATGAATGATTTCACGTTTTTCTTTTTCTCAGCTGCGGTGAAGCTTGGGTATGCTGGTGAACAATTTTAGAATTGTGCACTAAAGTAAGATTCTCATGCTTTGTATTCAATGCTCTGCGAGATACCCTACTTTTACTTCAAGTTTCGTAATTATTTGTTTTAAATGCTTTGGGTTTTGTGTTCTTAACAAGTATACAATCTTGAAAATTGATAGATTGGCTAATTACACATTTGATTCTCAAGAGAAGCTTAATACAGAGGTATTTTAATGATGTTTAGTGATGTTATGCTATCGTATATTGTATTTCTTATTGATCTGAAATCTTTACATCGATCTTATTTATAAATAGGGAAATACTTTTGTATACATGCTAAGTAAACAATTTCGAATTTGTTCAATTACCAAGGGAAGCTTGGTGAAGCTTGGGTATGCTGGTGAACAATTTTAGAATTGTGCACTAAAGTAAGATTCTCATGCTTTGTATTCAATGCTCTGCGAGATACCCTACGTATAATAGTGTCTACCCCGACTATTTTCCCGTCAGCTAATTCAACATCATAACTATTTTCTAATGGAGTTGGGGCAATGTCAATCAGGGAACTAAACGCAGTAGATATAAAACTTCTATCGGCACCAGTGTCAAATAAGATAGATGCATAGCGGTTGTTTAAGAGGAACGTACCCGTGACGACATTGGAGTCCGGGTTCCTCGATGCATTCCCATTCTTCTCTGCATTTCCAACTGCGTATACCCAACCTTGTGCATTCCCATTTCCCCCATCCTTATTCTTTAATTTTGGACAATCTCTCTTGAAATGTCTTGGAGCTCACATTCATACAACCAAGTCCCTCTAGAACTGCTTTATTGTCCATTGAGCATAGCAAACTTTAGTGTAGCCAGAACCTCTGCAGTCACGGGCAAAGTGTCCTACCTTGTTACATTTGTGGCATTTCTGAGTACACGGGCCATTGAGATGAAAATGGCACTTGGTGCACTTGGGCAAAGATCCACCATACAACTTCTTTTCACCCGACCCTATATTGTAGACCTTGGCGACATTCTGTCTCTTGAAGGGTTGTTGTTAATGGCCATGGTTGTTTCTGGATGAATTATCTGCCTTTCTTTTGTTGTTAGTCTGCCTTTCCGCATAGGTGCGGAGTTTCTGATCCATCAAGTCGTTGGCCAATTCAATAGTCTCATCTAACATCTTGGGTTTGGAAGACTTCACATTTCCATAAATGTTATCAGGGAGTCCACTGATGTACTTGTCAACCTTCTCAGTTTCATTAGCAACAAACTTGGTACATATGAGGGTTAGCTCTTGGAAACGTTTAGTGTATATTAGAACAACGTTCCCTTTGACCTTTAGGTTCCACAACTCGATTTCTAGTTTCTTGATTTCACCCTGCGGACAATATTGTCCTCTTCCCCCCCTCCCCCCTTATTTTTATTCTTGAAGTATTCCCAAAGTCATTGAATATGCATCAGGAACCTAAGGTTTTATCTGACTCATTCTCACCAAAGTCAAAGTTACCTCCTAAACAGAGTTGCAGGTGCAAAACTTAACATGATTTTCAATAGCACAACCACTTGATATGGAAAACGGATCCATCTTTTTAATCCTCCCGGGTTTGGTTAACCAACAACCGCCCACCCCCCCCCCCCCCCCCCCCCCCCCCCCCCCCCCCCCCCCCCCCCCCTTTTATTTTGTTTATTACTATTATTTCGATTTAATGTGTTATATTTTTCTATTCCTTCAGTTTTCTTCTTTTTCATGTTTCATTTTTCTTTTTTTTTTTTTCCCTTTCATTTTTCCTTTGAAGTTTAATAGGTTGTGATCTCATGTAAGACAGTGTAGAAAACAATGGCCGGTGTAGTTTGCACTATCCTTCGTTATACCCGTGGAACTATGCTTCCGTCTCATTGGTGGGAGTTTCGCAGAAGAGCTTGATCAATCATAGCTTGAATGGATTCTGGAGTCGTGTTGTTTGGGTTGGTGTTGTTAGGTGGGGTATTCGGTCCTTTGTGCTTGTCACAAGGTGCCATGACTTCGTCTATCACAGAGACAATACGTTCTGTGGTCATGACAAAGACATACAATATTTAAGATAAGGACAACAACACAAGAGAGGTATATTAGTACAACATTACACAATTCTATTTCATTCATAACTTGGAAAATTTTACATGAAATAGTTTTTGGCACACAAAATACAATACAAAAGATCTAAGGCTATGCTAGCGGGGAGAACTCCTAATACTTAACATGCATGAACAACTGCCTAGCAAAGTAAAATGACATAAACCACTAGATGTGACTATCCCCATCCCTAAAAAGCATATGGTGTTCTAGAACTCTACATCTGGTTACTGGTGTCTATGAGCTCTCCTCTGCTGCTCTCGCAGTGCTAACAACTCGGCCTGCATGTCACCCATCTCTCGTCTCATGTCTCTCATCACTCGGAGAATCTCTACCATTTGTGCCTTACGTCTACGGTCTAGTCTCTTAAAGCTTGCCATACAGTCTGTGCATCTGGGATGCGGTCTTATGTACATGGTGGCTGAGTATATATGAATAAGAGTTACCCTGAGCTGTCAGCTGTGTCTGATGTGCATGGAATTGGGACTCGTGTGCATACACTGCTCTAGCGTGGGTTGAAGCTCATAACAACTGCCTGCTTATCCTAACAATAGCCTAAGCTCTCAGGAAGATAGGGCCTCCTCCTCTACCCATCTGTATTGTCTCTCCTAGGTGCTCATCCTATCCTCCATAAGCAAGTCGACCCGCTACGAGTCCATAGTGACTCGCTGTGATATTCGAGTCCTACTATCCTGAGCATCCTCTAGTAGAGCATATAAGTCATGTGTATCATGCTCATAGAGCTCAGCAAGCTTTGTAACCATAGTATTGACCTCTCCCACGGTCATAAGTGCTATCTCCGGAACTGCCTCTGCCGAATCCGCCCAAGTATCCCTAATACCATACCCAACCTCTCTAATCCCTCGTCGTCTCGCTTTAGCATCTACGGTGCTGACAAACCCATAATCTATCCCCCGACCTCCGATAGGTCTAGCAGTAGAACTCTCCCCGACCTCATACCTGAGACCTAGAGTAGACAAACACGGCCTAGAGTAGGCAAGCTCAGACTTGGGAATATCATCCCTACGGTCAACAAGTGGTGGTACGTATAAAGATGGTGGTAGTGGTGGTAGTAAAGGTGATGGTAATGTGGCAGTAACCACATTAACAAGGGCCTGCGTAGAGGCTATCTTGAGTGTCTGGAGTTGGGTTGGACACCCAGATGATGGTAGTAATAGTGATGGCACATGTGGTGGTGATGAATGTGCAGATGGGACCGTGCACCTAGCAAGGCGCTCCCCTACAGAGAGTGGTGATAGTGAGATAGGTGGTGATGGTGGTAGAGTAAGCATGGCTAGAAGTCTCTCAACCTCTGCCTCTGGTGGAAGGGATATGTAAGCCTGAAGCTGGACAGTGATCCTAGCTCCAGTGGTAGTAATGTCAGTGGAGGGTGGTGGTGTAACAGGCTCTGTTCTCTCGGGTGGGGAACAAGCTCAACAGTAGGTACAACAACAGCGGAGTCGACCAAAGCTAAGTGCTCCTCCACCTCCTCCTCATCCTCCTCATCATCATCATCAGCGTCATCCACGGATGAATCGCCATCATCATCATCTCCATCCTCTCCGCCATCCATGGGATAGTCAACCGGACCATCCTCCATCTCATCATCCTCATACTCCTTTGGATCCTCTTCTGGATCCGACTCAGTAAACTTCCTGGTGAATTAAGCTGTAGGTGAAACAAAGGGACGGGTAATTGGCTGCTCCTCCCCAGCGGAGGAAACACATGCTATTCACTCTAAACTGGTATATACTCAGGGTACGTAGGCTCTGGCATATAGTCAGGATCATGTGGCTGTATGAACATAAGCTCACGCTCATCCTCGTCCTGTGGTACTGGTGGTGCCTGTAGCTCCTCGAGGCCAGGTATGTAATCCGGTGATGGTGGGGCTACCAGCTACATAGAGAGTCCATCGTATCCGTATACGGTTACTCATGGAGAACCACCGTCCGACAGCTTCTCGTCAGCTCCCCAAAATACCCTCCCTGGCTCATAATCGGTGTAGACGGAAGTGTAGGTAAACGCAGATGATGCAGAAGACATGACTACTGTAAAAAAACAAAAATAACTTATATAAGTATTAATTTTAAGACTCTTATAGTAATATACGTAATATAATTTATATACTCGTATATCAATCATGCAAGCACTTAGTAAACTACTAATGCTAAAACAGTGTATGTCATGTAAGCACATATGCTAGATTGCAAACAAGTAATGTATGTGTGTCCCGTGCAAACCCCATTTGTGAATGCAGTGTTTGAAAATGGTTATAGTCCAGACAAAAACTTTTGACCTGGTTCTCTATAACCTTGGCTCTGATACCAATCTGTAACACCCCCAAATCTGAGTTGCAGCGGAATATTGAATATCCGAGGGCGTTACTTCATAGATCAATAGCACAAGATATGAGAACGACCACTAAACGTGTCGTTTTAAAAAGATACATTGGATTAACAAAATACTTGTTCATTACATAAGCTCATGGCTTCAAATTGTTCGACAATATAAGTAAAGATTTCGGTTTATAACAAATGTTCCCAAAATGTAATACGACCCAAATCTTTAGTATTGACTCTCTCCAAAGAGTGACCCCCAATGTATCTGGGCACCTCGTGCCTTATTGACCTGAGAAAAACATGCTTAAAACGTCAACATAAAGTTGGTGAATTCATAGGTTTATGTAAATCAATTGTAGGACCGCAAGATTTCCAAGTGTATGATTAAGCAACAGATGCAAACATCATAAAAAGTAATTACGTTTTCCTAAGCTCATGACACTGAAGCTCGACATGTATGAATGCAATAAATTGCCAACAATGCCCGTGAATGATGTTCTAACCCGCAACATCCCAAATCCGACATGGTATACGTTTGTTGTCCGGCAAACCGGCACAGTGAGCGCTACTCACCCAAACGGGGACGTCAATCCCAAATAGATCTATTTATAACACTCGCGCTTACAATCTAGTAATTGACAGTTCATGATAAAGGGCTCAGTGGGTTATCGCTACTTAGGCAAAAGACGTAATCATTGTATAAAATGTACCCTTGCGTCCAATTTGTAAAACAAAGCATGTTCTCACCCCAAAGATGTAAAACATTTAAATAATTGTAAAGCATGGGGCTATGAACTCACCTTAGTAGGTAGTCCCCTGTGAATGATGAATATATCCAAGTATGGCAAATGAAACTCACCGTCAAATACCTAAGTAAATACGGCCAGTCTTAGTCTACAAGTTTATGCTAACTACTTAATGCATAAACTACAATAAATTGCTAGTTTATATATACTGTTATCACTTGTGTGGTGGTGCACATGTTTATTGTATTTGTCTTTACTTGTTGGCTCTTGGGAATGTATACGACTACACACGTACAAGTATATGTATAAGCGTTATTAATATATATATGTATTTATTAAGTCGCGTTTTAATTTGTATAACGTCCGTTAACTATTATAACTTGTACGATACGTTAAGTGTTTATAAAAATCACTTTTGTTCGTAAAATACCCTTAGGTTTTCTATATTTACAAAAAAGGTCCTTATGTTTATGAAAATAAGTTATTTACATTTTAAACTTTTAGGTTTCCATATTTACACTTTTAGTCCTTCAATTTTCAAGAATTACCCTTTAGATCCTTATAAGTTCCAAGCAGTCCCTTAAGTTTTAAAAATGTCAAAAACAGTCCCTAGACTTTATAAAATTCAGTTTTGGCAGTTTTAACCCTAAAGTTTCCATTTTGACACTTTTAGCCCCTTAACTTGAAAAAATTACATGTTAAGCCCAATTAAGTTCTAACAAGTGACAAAAAGTTTTATTAAACTCCAATAAGCCATATAAGCTGCGGCAGCTTATAAATAAGCTCGAATGAGCTTATTTTAGCTTATTGGGCCCGTTAAGGTCGATTAAACAAATTTAGGGTCCAATTAAGATTTTAAAAGCACCTAAGCCCTTATTAAGCTCATTTAAGCTTAATGAATCTGTTAAGCTAAAAAATAAGCTCGGTGAGCTTATTTGAGCTTATTGGGCTCGTTAGCCCAATAACTTTAACCCGAAAGGTTTTTAAATTGATAACATGTTCAACTTATCTTTCTAGTCTTATTAAGCACTTATGGGCCTGGTTAAGCTGTTTTCACTTTATGGCTTATTTAATAAGCTAAAAGCTCTCGGTAATGGGCTTTTGGGCCCATTAAGAACCCGAATAGCATTTTAAGCCTTTAGGCTTGATCCATTTAGGTTCATTAGCTTTCTAAGTTTATAATAAGTCCTATAAGCTGTATAAGCTCACAAATAAGCTGTCCAAGCTTATTCGTGGCTTATGGACTCGTGTTTGGCCGTGGTAATGGGCTGCCAAGCACATTAAGGACCCGGTTAGGTTTCTAAGGTACATTAGGGTCCATACAAGTCCAATAAGCATATTATGACTCTTAATAAGCTCAAAGATCTTATTTAGAAAGCTGTGGACCCCACAGTATGGCCTGTTTAGGTTTAAGGAGTCCATTAGTGGCCCATTAAGGTTTCTCATGCATGTCTTACTAATCAACGAGTTTAATAAGCTCCTTAACCTCTCTATAAGCTCAAGTGAGCTTAATAATAAGCCATGGGTCCCCAACTAACGGACTGTTAGGCCCATTAGCGTCTGTTAGTAGACTGTTTGGCCCAACAAGGCCCATTAGTGGCCCGTGAATGAAGTTAAGGGCTTGTTAGGACCACTAGCACCAAAACAAGCCCGTTTAGTAGTACTTAATCGCGTTTTATCATATGCAATCGTTTAATATGTTAGTATACTCTTTCCCAAGCCTAGCCATTATGATTTCATGAAAAGTTTACGTGTTGTTTTTGTGTATTTTGTACAAACGAGTTAGTGTTCACATAGGTCTCCCTTTCTTGTAATTTAACGAAAACATTTAATGCCTTAGCTAATTTTTTTAAAGTTACGTTTTACATTTCTTAGCACCCCACAAGTGATAATATACATATGTATATGCGTATAACATGCATGCTTTGCATTTAGCATGCACAAGCTCACGTTAGTTTGTTATCTACAAACTAACGTGACCAAATGGCTAGAAATCAAAGAAACAAACATGATACGAATGTGTATAGCTTAGTACGAGACTTACAATAGTCCTAGTGTCTTGGTTCGAGTTAGGAAGACAACCCACAATGTATACACGATCGAATAACTAATCGAAGCTCCAAAGCTTATCAAATACCCATGTCTCGGCTCGTGTACCTTCTTATGTCCTTGTATTAAAACCTAGTATTCCTTGTATCCTTAGAAGTGAAATGGGACGAAGTGTTTGGGTTCGGCTATGATAAATTCGAAATCAAGGGAGAAATAAGGATGGTTTTTATTTGAGAGAGTGTTTAGGAGTTGTAAGAAATGTTTAAGGTCAATGTGAGTGGGTATATATAGGCTTGAGAACTAGTTAGCTCACTTAGTCCCTAACCAAATCCAAACCGTGCCCTTATGTGGTGGTTTTGAGGTTTCTAGTTAGCTCAAATGGTTTTTTTATTAAACCAACTAGTACAAATTATTAATTACAAGATAATTGTACAAGAGTTTCTAGGATTATGAAAATTTTATGGTTTGTGTGTGCTTATTTGTTACCGCGGGTATCAAGAGTGCAAAAAGGGATCAAATGTGGTTAATATCCTTTGTGTAATAAGCTATTTAGGGACATAAAGTACATTCTTTAATTAACCTAGGATTGTACATGTACTTAGGGAATATTAAAAGAATTTTCTAGTATGTATGTGGGACGAATGGTGTATGGGTTTTGCTTACCCATTTTCAGCCAAGGTGGCTTATTAACTAAAGAATTTACTAATTTTTGTGTTTAAGGTTTAAAAGTGGTTATTGGTTTGAGTCTAGGTATTTTCGGAGTGTGTCTAAACGTATTTTATTGTGAAACGTAAGCCTTTTACGTGCCCAATAAAAATAAAACGCGCAAAGTTAATAATTATCTTCTTAATAATTATATAACACTTGCTTGACGTAAACCTTAATTTATTTGGTGACCGTTTACGTTAAATGATTATTTCTAGTCTACGCGATTTAGCTTAAAAGTTAAATTAAAAGTAACCGCGTATTTGACTAAAATAAATAGTGAAGAATAATTGGAGCCGTAAAATGACCTGAAATTGAGAAATGTTACATAGATGAAATTTATTCTCTTATAAGAAGCATAATTCTCACCACAGACCCTATACCTAATGTTAAGGGTGCTTTTGCTACTTTGTCTAGAGATGAGTCTCACAGGACTCAGTTTCATAATGTGTCTAAGGTTGGTAATGGAAATTTTGCTTTTGTAGCCAGGACTAATAATAGAAGTAATGTTTGGTCTAATGCTAATAATAGGGTTAATGGCATGTAATAGCAACGTACTTTTCAATTTAAGCCATTATCAGATACGAACCCAAATAAGTATCACAATACTCATCCAAATTTGTATGTTTTGTGTTGATATCAGCTACTTGACCTTTTTTACCTAAAAAATCCATGTCACCATGACACATGTACATGCCATGTCACTTTTTTGTACCGTCAGGTTCCACGTCATTTTCCATGTCATGTGACACATGTACCAAGTCATGTTTGGGTTATAGTGATAACTTTCCATGGCAAAAGTACGTTTTGGGTCGTATCTGATAAGTGAACAAATGAGAAAGTACGTTTTAATGTTTTACCGGTGTAGCCGGTTGCCTGTATTGCCACGTAAGCAAACGTATGATAATGAAACAAATTTTGAAAGTTGGATGGGTATTGTGGTACTTTTCTGGGTACGTATCTGATAATGGCTTAAATGGGAAATTACGTTGCTATTACATGCCATTAACCTCTAATAATAATCAAAACAAGAAACTTAATAGACCAAATTAGCTATGTACTCATTGTAATATGAATGGCCACACTGCCGATAGATGTTTGGAGTTGGTTGGATATCCTCCTAACTTTAAGAAAAGAAATGGGTTTAATCAAGGAAGTTCTAGTAATGCTGCTACTCCAGGTACTAAGGATCAATCATCTGTTTCATCTAACACATCTTATTAGTGAGAAATTTGGATCTGGTAGCATTCCTACTAATGTTGCAGGTATAAATTGTGTGATAAGTTTTTGCACATCTAGATTTTTGAATCATAATTCCAACATAAAGTCTTATAGTTTGTACATTAGATGGATTATTGATTCTGGTGCAAGTCAACACATGACTTACACTATAATCAATATGTTCAATGTTATAGATGTGTCTAATCTAAACATGACAGCAAGTCATCCTAATGGCACAAAAGCCACTGTAACTCATATTGGGAGTCTTAAGTTGACTAATAAAATCACTATTAATGATGTCTTACTTGTGCGTGACTATCAAGTGAGCTTGTTGTCTGTGCACAAGTTAAGTAAAGATAATAAATTCAGAACAATATTTGATGAGAATGTTTGTGTTATTCAGGATTTTGTTCTAAGGACCCAAGTAGGGACTGGTAGTGAGAGTAATGGGTTGTATTATCTTAATACATGTAAAAGTCTGATGAATAAATAATATTGAAACATGTTTTCTATCTAAATATATATGGCATAACAAGCTTGGTCATCCATCTGCCCAAGTCCTGAACATTTTAAAACAAAGGTTAAAATTTGATCATGAAATTAAAATTGACTTGTGTGAAGTCTGTCATAAAGCCAAACAAACAAGGGAACCATTCCCTCTAAGTGAACATCAAACCAGTGATATAGGACAGATTGTTCATTTAGATGTATGGGGTCCATATAACGTTCAAAGTAGAGAAGGCTTTAAGTATTTCTCAACTGTTGTTGATGATTTCACAAGGGCAGTTTGGGTATTTTCGCTAAGAGGGAAAGATGAAGTATTTTCCAATATCACTATATTTTATAATCTAATTAAAAATCAGTTTAATAAAACTGTGAAGATATTTAGAAGTGATAATGAGACTGAATTTGTAAATCAAAACATGGATAAGTTTTGTAAAGATCATGGTATTATTCATCAAACTACCTGTTCATATACCCCTTAGCAGAATGGTTTAGCTGAAAGAAAACATAGGCACTTACTTAATGTTTCAAGGGCCCTCATTTTTCAGGGGAGGTTACCTTTGAACATATGGGATGAAAGTGTATTGATTGATGTTTACTTAATTAACAGGATACCAAGCTCTGTGCTATCTGGAAAGTCACCTTATGAATTGATATACAAAGTTGAACCAAATCTCTCTCATTTAAAAACTTTTAGATGTCTGTGTTTTTCTACTATGCTTAATAATTCTGATAAGTTTTCTTCTAGGTCTGAAAATTCAGTGTTTGTTGGGTATTCTTTTGATAAAAAAGGTTATAAGTTGTTCAGTTTAGAGAGTCAGAAAGTGTTTTACTCTAGAGATGTTAAGTTGTTAACTCATATTTGGAGTTTTAAGTTGACTGATAAAAATGTGTAACCGCTTGTGTCTTAGTGGGATCCCAATAAATTGTTCGTTTTCTTCTATATTGCCCATCATGTAAATATTTCGTATAATGAAAACTGACAAATACTTGTAGATAATGAAAAATATGATTAATAAATTCATCTCTTAATAGCTTGCAATGAATAAACACTTGATCTTGTAGTGATACTAGATTGAAGGCCCGCCCATTGGACGACGAGTTTTAAGATATTATTAGAAGAAACATTGACATCTTGATACTTGTTGGCTATTGTTTTTTTATTGTTTGAACTATTACATAAGTTATGGTTGATGTAATGTTCACAAAATAAATGTAATTAGCAAGAGAACTTATAAGATTATATTGTGAAATATTTATATAGAAAAGAAACAATCTCATATAACATAGTTATAAATTGTTATGAGATAACGTATGAATACAAAAACTAATGAAATAGTATTTTTGAGAATATAGTCATTATTATAAAAAAGGCTAATGAAAAACGAATAAGCTCAAAGTTGATGAAGCACTTTTTTAAAAACAACATTGGTTATGTAATTGCAATAATTGCCATCTTTATCACAACATAACACTTTCAGATATTTTTTTCTCTTTACTCTTGATACAACCATATAGAGTTGTTCGTGCGAAAAAACTGGTTTTTCCAAAAATAGACCAACCTTAGACAAAGTTTGTCCTTAACTTTTGTAAGTTATGTAATTATGGAGTTTTTAGTTAAAGATATGCGTGAATCACAAAATATATGTGCCTAATATACCAAAATATTTTTGTACTCATAACGACTGAAAATGCTTGAGCACAAATGTTTTTTTATGATTATTGGTAGTAGAGGAGGAGTTGAATATTTTCTCAACTATATTTATCAAACATGCTTTTAGGTTTGAATAATTTTTGATTTTTTATAAGAGTAATTATGAAACATGTTTTCATTTTATAAAAAGTTAAGGGTTTATCGTTTAAAAATGACAGAATTGTTATGTTCATGTTAAATATAATTCAAGATTTTGTTTTTTGTTTTTTTGTGCGTATAAGATGTTTAATTTTATTGTAATTGCTATACATTTACAGTACTGGCTAATATACTATACACTTGCTAAAGTGTTAAACTTGAAATAATTAGTCAATCACAATTAAGCATCATTCCTAAATACAAAGACTAAACCTTTAAAGGTTTATGGATTTATAAAATTTGCGTGAATAAATATAAGAAATAATTTCATATGTTTAAAAAAACTTGTATATCACCCTTATACCACAAAACAAAATAATCTTGCTTGACAAACACCCAGAAAGCAAGCAAACTTGTTCAAACCTAATGAAATGTAAAGAAACATCCACATCCAACAAACAAAAGAAAACTAACTAAAATCTTGTCTGATTATACCAAAAATTTCAAAGAAACAGAAAATAACACAACTGGTCGAATGATATATCAAGCAGTCTGTAGATCAAATCCATCTTTCTCTGAATACATGTATATTGAGTAAAAAAGATTAGATTTAGAAGTATAGAATTTAATGATAATGAATTGGTATATCTACACAAAACACTTACTATATGAGAATTATAAATTTACAAATGACAAAAAATAATGTTTTACATATGTCTTGAAGCAGCTATTTCAGGAATATCGTTGTTGATGTAGAGCTTGGCAGAATACATAACATTGCTAACATATTGTTTCTTTATAAAGATGTTAGAAACAAAAAAAAAGATTAAGTAATATTAAAAGTAGGTATGTTATACAGATATTAATTGGTTTAGTGCATACCATTAAAGTAATTAACCTTAGCTAATTGTAGTATCATAACAATGATACCACTTTTGTCCTTCTCATCATACAACTTAGAAAACTTATGAGACCAGAATAAAAAAAACATCATTCAAGCTGTGCACATCTGTTAACAAATAAACCACAAAAAAAAAATTACACAATATATAGAGAAACGATGCTGTTTATCAAAATTTAAAATTACAATTTTACTCAAAATCCTGAAGTATGACGATCCTTCTTATTTTATCAACCCCAAAAGTGTTGAAAGGAGTAGCGTCCGAAATAGAAGCAACCGTTCCAATGACATCTATATTTTTGTAATATAATTATTTAAAATTAAAGAGTAAGACACAAAGTATCAAATCAACAATCTAAACAAAAACTCACCACACAGTTCTGTCTGAGAGAATTATCTTGATGTAAAAGCACTGAAATGCTCAAACCTAAAGCCATGTGGGTTGTTGTCAAAACTTCCAACCCTTCTAACAGCCGTGTTCTTAAAGAAATTAAGTTTGTACCGATGGCTCAACAATTGAAATTTTCTGCCATTTTCACCGACACCAATGCATTAACATGCTCCTTCATCCAGTACTGGTTGGAACTTGTTGATATCTTGGTTCCTAACTATGTCTTGCACTCGATTACTCTGCAATATAAATTTAGTTTGCATTTTATTATTATAAATAAAAGCCAACTGTTGATCTATATATATATATATATAGGGTGAAAAACACATCTAAAATGATATTAAGTACTTTTAGAATCGCAATGTTACAAAAATGTAGTAAAATTTCCATATTTGGTAAAAATCCACTATAAGGGTATCGAAAATGTTTTTAGTAATATAGAACCCTTATAGTGGATTTTTCCAAAATTATAAATTATTTAGTGTCTTGGGTTTATACAAGGAGAAATCAACGAATATTGAAAGTGAAGGAGACGATGAGAGTAAGAAGCCCTAAACAATCCCAATGTTGTAACTTGTTCTCTTGTTTTTAAATAACTTATCTCATCATCCCTTATTATGGCTTACTCTCATCGTCTCTGTCACTTTCACTATACGTTGATTTCTCTTTGCTTGGAGTCATCCCTAATTTTGAAGTGATGATCTCCCTCCACTTTAAGTTGTGAGACCTATTTTATATATTGCTAGAAAGCCCTAAATGATACCAACATTGTAACTTGTTCTCCTATTTTTAAATAACTTATCTCATCATCCCTTATTGTGGTATATAACCTAGACTTTTTATTTCTTTCTATGGCTTACTCTCATCGTCTCCGTCACTTTCACTATTCATTGATTTCTCTTTCACTATTGAAGTCATCCCTAATTCTGGAGTGATGATCTCCCTCCACTTTAAGTTGTGAGACCTATTTTATATATTGCTAGAAAGCCCTAAACGATACCAACATAGTAACTTGTTATCCTATTTTTGAATAACTTATGTCATCATCCCATATTGTGGTATATAACCCAAACTTTTTTTTTCTTTCTATGACTTACTCTCATCGTCTCCTTCACTTTCACTATTCGTTGATTTCTCCTTGCTTGGAGTCATCCCTAATTCTGGAGTAAAATTATGAATATTTCTCTTCTCATTCACTTTCTCTTCATGATGATTTCCCTCTACTCTACTTTATATGGCTAGAAAGCCCTAAACGATACCAACACTGTAACTTGTTTTCCTATTTTTAAATAACTTGTCTCATCATACCTTATTGTGGTGTATAACCCCGACTCTTTATTTCTTTCTCTGGCTTACACTCATCGTCTCCTTAACCTTCTCTATTCGTTGATATCTCTTTGCTTGGAGTCATCCTTAATTCTGGAGTAAAATTATAAATCTTTCTTTTCTCATTCACTTTCACTTCATGATGATCTCCCTCCACTCTAAGTTAAGAGACCTATTTTATATGCCTAGAAAGCCCTATATGATACCAACATTGTAACTTGTTCTCTTATTTTTAAATAACTTATCTCATCATCCTTTATTGTGCTATATAACCCAGACTCTTTATTTCTGTCTATGGCTTACTGTAATCATGTCCTTCAATTTCTCTATTCGTTGATTTCTCTTTGCTTGGAATCATCCCTAATTCTGGAGTAAAATTATGAATCTTTCCCTTCTCTTTCACTTTCTCTTCACGATGATCTCCAACTACTCAAAGTTGTGAGACCTATTTTATATGGCTAGAAAGCCCTAAAAAATACCAACATTGTAACTTATTTTCCTATTTTTAAATAATTTTTCTTATCATCCCTTATTGTGGTGTATAACCCCGACTCTTCATTTCGTTCTATGGCTTACTCTCATCGTCTCCTTCACTTTCTCTATTCATTGGTTTCTCTTTGCTTGGAGTTATCCCTAATTCTGGAGTAGAATTATTAATCTTTCTCTTCTCATCCACTTTCTTTTCATGATGCTTTCCCTCCACACTAAGTTGTGAGACCTATTTTATATGGCTAGAATGCCTTAAATCATACCAACATTGTAAATTGTTTTCCTATTTTTAAATAAATTATCTCATCATCCCTTATTGTGGTGTATAACCTCGAATCTTTATTTCTTTCTATGGCTTACTCTCATCGTCTCCTTCACTTTCTCTATTCGTTGATTTCTCTTTGCTTGGAATCATCACTAATTCTGGAGTAAAATTATTAATGTTTCTCTTCTCATTCACTTTCTCTTCATGATGATCTCCCTCCACTCTAAATTGTGAGACCTATTTTATATGCCTAGAAAGCTCTAAACATTACCAACATTGCAACTTGTTCTCTTCTTATTCACTTTCTCTTCATGATGATCTCACTCCACTCTAAGTTGTAAGACCTAATTTATATGGCTAGAAAGCCCTAAATGATACCAACATTGTAACTTTTTTTCCTGTTTTTAAATAACTTCTCTCATCAACCCTTATTGTGGTGTATAACCCCAACTCTTTATTTCATTCTATGGCTTACTCTTATTGTCTCCTTTACTTTCTCTATTCGTTGATTTCTCATTGCTTGGAGTCATCCCTAATTTTGGAGTAAAATTATTAATCTATCTCTTCTAATTCACTTTCTCTTCATGATACTCTCCATCCATACTATGTTGTGAGACCTATTTTATATGGCTAGAAAGCCCTAAACGATACCAACATTGTAACTTGTTTTTCTATTTTTAAATAACTTATCTCATTATCTGTTATTGTGGTGTATAACCCCGACTCTTTATTTCTTTCTGTAGCTTACTCTCATCGTCTCCTCAACTTTCATTATTTGTTGATTTCTCTTTGCTTAGAATCATCCCTAATTCTGAAGTAAAATTATTAATCTTTCTCTTCTAATTCACTTTCTCTTCATGATGA